>CAUYRH010142379.1:0-21217 GCA_963574655.1 Perodicticus potto | reverse complement strand
TCATCTTTTTTGGTGCTACTGTGAAAGGAATGGAATCTTTGACTGTTTTTTCAGCTTGGTTGTTGTTAGTGTATATAAAGGCTACTGATTTATGAGTGTTGATTTTGTAGCCTGATACCTTGCTGTATTCCTTGATCACTTCAGATGACCAAAAATCACATTACAACAAAGATATCTGCACCAGATTGTTTATTGCAGCCCAATTCATAATTGCTAAGTCATGGAAGAAGCCCAAGAGCCCAACGATACACAAATGGATCAATAAACTTTAATCCATTTTGAGTTGATTTTTGTATATGATGTGAGATGGTTTTTCTTCATATGGATATCCAGTTATCCCAGCACAATTTATTGAAGACCCTATACTCTTTTTTGTATTCTTGTGTCTCTCATTGTGTGTTATTGCTGTTTTTGTCGAAATTAATTAACCAAAAAAGCACAAATTTATTTCTGATCTTTCTAATTTGGTCCATTGGTCTATGTGTCTATTTTTATGCCAGTACCATGCTGTTTTGATTACTATAGTTTTTAGTAGATGTTCAAATCAGTTAGTGTGGCCTATTCACATATTTCTAACAGTGGCTTCTTCATTATTTCTGGGAATACATATGTCCTTAAGGGGAAAGTTTATATATAGTATAATTCCTGGTTGAGGAAAAAATAACATGCCTAGAAAGGTTACTATTATTCTTAATCATATTCAGTAATACCTAATTCTAATATTAATAAGCAACCAAATGATAATGAATACTAAAAAGAAAAAAGTAACCATTATGAATAGTTCTATCTGTATGACAAGGTGGTTCTTAATTCCATTTTTTTCTAATGTCCCATAAAGAGAAGAGAATATCAGAATTGATCCAGACTGAGAAACAAAAGAAACCTCCTTTAAAGTAATTTGGCATCTTGGAGATATAGAAACAGTGAATTTCTTCTGGGCAGTTTTGGGACAGTCTTTCCCAAAAGAAGAATGCTCTGGTAAGGAAAGATTCATTTTTAAGCCTACACACACAAACGTATCTACAGACTCTTTTCTTGAAGGAGGCTCTAATTGCAAGTATCTTCCTGAAGTCTAAGAATGTAGGAATGAGCACAAGAGAATCCAGGCAGTTGTAGAGAAAGGAAGAGAGTGGAAGAGAAAGAAAGAGAGTAGAAAATGGTGAGCATGGGTATTTTCCTAATTCATAGATATTGACCAGGAAATGTGTCTAACAGTGTGATTTCTTTTTTTTTTTTTTAACTGCTCCCTAGTTGGCCAAAGAAGTTCCATGATACAAACCAAAGAGATGTGGTTTCATGGAATAATTTTCTCATACTACAGGAGAACTGAAAAGGACCTAAGAGGCCAGGTTTTTCAGCCCCTAAGTTTGAGAAATGAGAAAACAGCAATACAAGCATAGAAATGAACTTGCTTGGAATCCTAGAGCAAATTATGAGAAGATTTGGGACTTGAAAAAAATTGAGAGCTCATGAGGACAGGGAATGAATGTTCTTCTCTGCAGTCTCCAGTGGGCCACGTGTGGTGCTTTGCCCATGGAAATTCAGTGAACAGTTGTTGAGTTGCATGGACTTCAGCTGTTTTGACTTTATGACTCTCATGATGTATAAAGTGATGACTAAGATGTAGCACATGCTGAAAATACATGGGAATAAAGGAAACTGGTGGTGCAGTTATATAGCCATAATTCTTAGGAAAATATTTTAAAGGAAAAATACAGAAAACTATATAGGAATAAAGTAGTGATACTCAAGTGGAGGGGGTGCTGGTGGGAAGAGGCATATGCCTTCAATATAAAAGCTTGTTATTTTTTGAAATGTCCAAAGATCATTCTCATTCACCATCCCTTTTACCACTATATTCAGAACTACTGGAAGCAAATGGTAAAAGATAATCTTGCAGTCATAAGTTACTAGATTAAAAAAGAAAAGTTTTCTTTCAGTAAATACTTGAATAGGAGTAGCTATTTCAGAGCCATTGTTGAGCTTGTATCCATGGACAAAGACAGCACTGATAGAGAAATGTCAAGCCTGCTGTCCTGCAACCATGAAAGAAAATTGAGTAAAAAGCTTGTTGGTGACATTAGTTTAGCACTACATAGATTTCATCAAGGGGCTGTGTGAGCCTAGAAAACCAACAGTATCCTCTCCAGAGAAAACTGAGTGCAGACTTATGCACAGATTTTAAAAGAAAAGGTTCCGCTTTTCTCTTTTTTTTATTAAATCATAGCTGTGTACATTAGTGCAATCAGGGGGTACAATGTGTGGGTTTCATATACAACCTGAAATATTTTCTTTCTTTCTTTTTTTATTAAATCATAGCTGTGTACAATAGTGCAATCAAGGGGTACAATGTGCTGGTTTCATATACAATCTGAAATGTTCTCATCAAACTATTTAACATAGCCTTCATGGCATTTTCTTAGTTATTGTATGAAGACATTTGTATTCTGCATTTACTAAGTTTCACCTGTACCCTTCTAAGATGCACCATAGGTGTGGCCCCACCAATTACCCTCCCTCCACTCCCTCCCCTCCCCTCCCTTCCCTTGCTCCTTTCCCCATATTCTTATGCTATAATTGGGTTATAGCCTTCATATGAAAGCTATAAATTAGCTTCATAGTAGGACTGAGTACATTGGATAATTTTTCTTCCATTCTTAAGATACTTTGCTAAGAAGAATATGTTCCAGCTCCATCCATGTAAACATGAAAGAGGTATCGCTATTAAAGAGAATGTGATGTCAGGCACTAGCACTGCCAAAGAGTCAGCACTGTCACTTCCAAAAACTTTGCCATCTTTTTTTTTTGTTTTGTTTTGTTTTTGCATTTCTTTTAATTTTTTTATTTTTTTAATTTCAGGTTAGTTTGAGGGTTCAAAGAATTAGGTTACTGTTTGCATTTGTTAGTTATAGCCCTTGTTGTAGTTGGGTCCCACCCCCAGAAGATGTACCATATATACCCAACACTTTGCCATTTTTACAGTGAGACATGTTCCTTTTTTTTTTTTTTTTTGAGACAGAGTCTCACTACGTCGCCCTGGGTAGAGTGCTGTGGTGTCACAGCTCACAGCAACCTCCAACTCTTGGGCTTAAACGATTCTCTTGCCTCAGCCTCTCAAGTAGCTGGGACTCAGATGCTCACCACAATGCCCAGCTATTTTCTTGTTGCAGTTGTCATTGTTGTTTAGCTGGCCCGGGCTGGACTCAAACCCGCCAGCCTCGGTGCAAGTGGCTGGTGCCGTGACACTGTACTATGGGAGCTGAGCCAGACATGTTCTTTTTCTTTATCTGGGCAATGTCCCCTAGACTGAGAAGACCTTAAGGGAAGATCTACTTGCTTCATCTTCGGGCCCCCACAAAGGCACACAGGATGCAACACAAGATCCGTCTTCCCAAACCCCTTAAACTGGCTGCTTCTCCTGTAATTAAAAAAAAAAAAAAAAAGAACTGACCAGTAGTAGAAGATTGATAGCTTGGGAGAAGAGAAGGGCAGTTAAGGATCAAGAGACAAGAGGCCTTGCATACCAAAGAGTTTGGATTTCATCCCAGTTATAAAGGGAAGCTATTTAAAGGTTGAAAGTTTAAGTGATCTGATTTATGTTTTCAAAAGCTTCTGCTGGCTGCTGAGTTGAGAAGGGACTGCACAGAGCAAGGGTGGACACAAGGAGATTGGTGAGGAGGCTGCAGTAAGCCAGCCTGAAGTGAGATGATGGTGGCTGGGATAAGGGTGGATCATACTCAATGAAAAAGACAACAAAAGAGAATGAGGCAATAGAAGTGGACAGAGGTCAGGTCCTGTAGGGACCTCTAGGCCATGCTAAAGACTTTGAATTTTATTCTAAGTGCAGTGAGAAGCTGCTGGAATATTGAGGGCAAATGTTCTAGAACATTCTCCTGACTGTCCTATGGAGAATGGACTGTAGGAAAGCAAAACTAGATATAGAGAAAAAAGTAGAAAGAAATCATGAACTGAAGGTGAGTTGCTCACTGATTTAGGAAAATAGCTGAAAAAGTAAAACTTTTTTAATATGTGGATGGACCACAAGTCATATTTTCTCATTGGATTTGAGCATAAAATTTTTATGGTTTAATAAATGTGTTTTGTTGTGCCAGTAATTGATGGACCTTGAAAAATTATGTTTGGGCATGCTGCTACCAAATTGCATCACTCTGAGACAGAAATTCCAGGATGCCATTCTAGCATGTTCCCTCACATAAAAGAAAAAAAACTAGATCCAGATAAATAACCTTGTTCATTTTCTATTTGTTTGCCTCTGCTCCTTCCAAAAAGTTGTGATTCAGCTCACCTTCAGAGAGCTTCTTGTTTGAGTTTATTGAGAAAACACCCACTTATGATTTAGACCAGGCTTACCTCCTTCCCCTGCAACCTGTAGGAGCCTGGGTTTTTGTGTGTGTGTTAGGCATATGGATTTCCACCTACCTACTATTTTCCAGTGCAGAGATTTGCAAATGATGGCGAGTGGACGTGGTGTGAGAAAGGGCTGCTGGATGCACAGGGGAGAAAGAAAAGGACAACTGTGCAAGGGGTTGATGATGAGTAACTACCCCCTCTCTGCCCCCAGCGTGTCAGGACTTTCATTGACGACACTTTGCAACCTGCAAACATCACCTGGAGGGTGGAGATTGGGCAGCAAGAAAGACAAAAAAAGTAGCACTCAAATTCTGTCTGTGGGAGGTGTCTGGCTGGGAGGCTCATGGGGCACTGGGTGGGCAGGGTTGAGCCACCCACCCATGTATCTCAGCTCAGTGTGGGGTCAAAGGTGAAATAACCACCATGAAGTAACCACCAGCTCTGTTCTAAGCACTCTCCAAACAGTGCTTCATTTGATCCTCCACAACAGCCCCATGAGGTAGGTGCTGTCTTTAGCCCATTTTACAGATGAAGAAATCAAGGCAGAATGATGTTAAATGGTTTGCCTAAGGTCCTACAGTTGGGGAGTGGCAGAAATG
Organism: Perodicticus potto; assembly: GCA_963574655.1. Lineage (NCBI taxonomy): Eukaryota > Metazoa > Chordata > Mammalia > Primates > Lorisidae > Perodicticus > Perodicticus potto. The sequence goes on along the minus strand of CAUYRH010142379.1, from coordinate 16,247 downwards.
GGATTCAAACCCACATCTGATCAGTGTCAGTCTCTGCTTTTCACCAAAACCTTTCTCCTGTCTGTCAGGGGCTGGGTTGGGCTGCATGATTGCTGCAGATCTTCTCTGAATCCCATCACCTCTTCCCTTTGGTTCTCGGAACACAGAAGCTGGCCTTGCTAGAAGGTGGGGTTCTGGGGGATTAAGGTTGTGGCAGAGAGTCCTGACTTGAGACAGTGTGGTAAGGACACTGAGGCCCAAAAAATGATCAAAGTTGACAAGCACTCAGGAGAGGTCAGAGCCAAAATGCTATGAATGTGTTCAGAGGGTCCAGGGCCAGGAGACAAGATGTGACACAGCTAGCTGGGACCACAGAAGTGGGGGACGAGGGAGTGGTTCTTGAGCCCAGAACCCCCATTAGTGCTTTGTCACTGATGGAAGTGCTGACCATTCACCAAGCAGGATACCAAGGACTTACAGCATAACCTCTTATCACCCTCGTAACTCTGAAAAGTAAGCACAGCATTTCCCCACTTTTTCAGAGGGGAAACTGAGGCATAGCGAGATTAGAGGACTCAATCAAAGCCATACAACAAGGGAGTGATAGATCTAGGAACCAACTCAGATCTGGCTGACCCCAGATCCCAGGCTTCTACCACTCGCCCTTTCCGATCAGTGTATGTCAGAAATTCTAAGAACAAATGAGTTTAACCAGTACTTGGCCAAACGCTAAATGCCCCACCAGGCCAGGGTGCTTACAAGGATGTGGTTTCAGAGAACGAGGCTAGACTCATTCAATATTTTATTTTCAAATTAGCACTGGTCTTTCTAGATGAGCTCGGGACAATCGCCATGCTGAATGTCTTCCATTTGTCCCTCCCGGATCTGCTTTCCACTCTTCTCCACCCTACTCTGTGTCCCTAAAGGCTGACCCATATGGACTATGGCTTCCATTTGGCTTTGGTCAATGAGAAGTCATAGCAGAAGTCTGAAGAGAGGAAGGAGAGAGCGGGTGGTACATTGATTATCTTGACTCCTTTCCTGTCGGGGCCACAGGTCACCAGTGCCTGGATTCCTTTATCCAAATCCACATCACCTGGAGCAGTCCACCCACAGCCACACCTTTTGTTGGGCTCTGTATCTACTCCCTCCCTTTGCTCATTCAGGCTAGGGGTGGTTACAACTCCCTGCTGTGGCTGGTTTCAGGGCTTTTTTCCATCCCTTATTAGTTCCCTTTACCTTACCAACAAACACCTTTGTAGGAAGCCCCTTTCTTAAACTCCCCTCGTGTGACCTCTCCGGGTGCACCATCTCATTTCTGCCAGCGCCAAGATGAATACACTCACTTAACCTCTGTGGGTCTCAACCCTCTGTTGTCTTCCACCTATCCCAGGGAGATTCAATAACTCACCAAATATAGTAGAGGCTTCACAGTTGACCACCTCCCTACACTGATCACCTCCTTAAGTTGACCTAATTTTTGGAGACCAGACATGCACCACATGTATGTATCATTACAGCAGGCCTAGTTCCGCTTGTAGACCACCTCCATATGTTGACCAGTTTGCTACAGTCCTTGGGTGGTCAACTTACAGAGGTTCTACTGAATCTAGAGAATGCTTATTATATGTGCCAGATGCTCAAAGGAGAACTGAGAAAGATGGTGATGCCCTTCATCCTTCTAATAGGAAGAGATAGTATTTCTGCCCTAGGAGGGGATAGGGCTTCATTCCATCCTACCTGACTCGAGCTTTTCCAGCAGGGAGTTCAAAGCCAGGAGTGGGCAGGACTGACTCACCAAGGAACACCTGCCCTTCCAAGGTAGGGTTCCTTCCCAAGAAGCTCAGGTGCTGGGATAGCAGGTTCAGGGAAGGGTGTAGACTAGAGCAGTTATGAAAGCTGTAGATAAACTTCTCTTATGGGACCTTTGTGTGATAATAACTATTATTACATACAAAAAAGGAATCCCGACTGCTCAAGCCACAGGTCCTGCACTTCAATTACATAAAGAAATATAGCTAAAGAGTTCCCAGCTTGGCATTCAGTATACAGTCCATTAATGACGACAATAGCAATGACAGCTAATACTAATATGGAAATTGCAACATGGCGGGCACTGTTCAAAAGCCCTTTGCATATGTCAACCAAATGAATCTTTGCAACAACCTTATGGAGTAGATGTTATTTTTAGTCTCATTTTCCAGGTGAGGAAACTGAAGTATACAGAGTGTATTAGTTTCCTGTGGCTGCTATGTAATGCATTGTCACAAACTTGGCTTAAAACAAAAAATTTTTTTTGAATTTTTTGAGACAGTTTCTTCCTGAGTTGCCCAGGCTAGAATGCAGTGCACAATTGTAGCTCACTACAGCCTCAAACTCCTGAGCTCAAGGGATCCTCCTGCTCTATTCTCCCGAAAAGCTAGAATTATAGGCACCTGCCACAATGCCTGCCTAATTTTTCTAATTTTGTTGAGGTAGGGGCTTGCTCTTGCTCTGGCTGGTCTTGAACTCCTGACCTCAGCCAATCCACCCATCCCCTAAAGTGCTAGGAACACAAACATGAGCCACTGGGCCTGGCCAAGAAAAAGTTCTCTTATAGTTCTGGAGGCCAGAAATCCAAAATCAATATCACTGGACAGAAATCAAGGTGACAGCAGAGCCACACTCCTTGAAAGTCTCTGGGAGAGAATCCATTCCTTGCCACTTCCATCTTTGATGGCTGCCAGAATATCTTAACTTGTGGCTATTGTCTTCTGCTCCTGTGTCTGTGTCCACTGTAAGATACGGTGGACATGTACCTGACAAGGATACACATGATTATATTTAGAGCCCACCCAGGATAATCATCCCATCTTGAGATCCTTAACATAATTAATCGCATCTGAAATGTCCTCTTTATCATATAAGGTAACATTTATGAGCCCAGAGATTAGAACCCAGACGTTTTGGAGGCCATTATTCAGCCTATCATGGAGAGGTTAAATAAATTCCCCAAGATCACATGAATACGTATTGTTTTCAATTCTGTCTTACTATGTGATTTGAAACAAATTACTTAACCTTATCTGTGTGAATGGGTAGGAAAAAATCCCTGCCCTGTGGTATACAAATAAATAATCATTAAAATCTTCAAGAAGAACGCAAAGATACAAAGATAGAGCTTTTGTCTTTTTCAGCTTTGTGGCTGTCCCAGTTCCATCATAAGCATGTGGGACATGTCTGTCAAAGAACAAATAAATGCGTTAATGATAGCACAACACGTTCATGCTGACCTTAGTTCACAAAGCCCTTTCTGTCCATCATCTCATCTGACCTCACCATCGGCCTTTGAGATAGATAGCGTGGGCTGTATCATCCCGATTTTATCCAGGTAAAATGGGCTCAACAAGGCTAATAAAAATAACATCAGCTGACATAATGGCATGCCAAGTACCATGCAAAGCCACTGTTCAAGGTTGCACAGCGACCATGTTACATGAGGTCAGTGATAGAGCTGAACAGGTGAAACACTGAGATTTTCAGTACTCAGGGCCTAGGCAGGGGGGCTCTGATGACCAAAGGCCCTAGATTTCCCCCTGAAGAGATCTGGTGAACCCCATGTTTGTAGAATGTCAGGCCATATGTTCTGCTTTGGGGTTAGAAACTCAGTGGCAGAGACCTTAGAACGATGCAGGTTCCATTGCTTGACTTAAGCAACCTCACCTCTCTGAACCTCGGTTTCTTTGCCTGTAAAAATAAAGATGGCAACAGTTTCTACTTCAGAGAGTTGTTGGGAGGATGAAGCAAGGTAGCCCATGTGGGCATGTAGTGCAGGGCCAGGCCAGGTTGTAGGGTTCAGCAGCTGTTACTGCTGTCACTGTTATGAACGTTGTCACCACCCATGATGCTCTGTAGCCTACTTGAGTCTGGAGATTTCCACTGCCTGGGTAACCTTAGATAAATAAGGTGAAATTTCAGTCAAAATTCAAAAAGACTTGATATTTGGTACTCCTCCACCCTCTTTTTCCTTTTCCAGGTTGCCTGTATAGTTATTTATTAGAGCCATTTCCCTAGATTCAAATGACTTCAGGGGTTGGGAAACAAGTGGTGCCACACAAAGGTGCTCCAATGCCTCTCTTCTCCCTATCCTTGGCCTTCTGCTGACCCAACACACTCCTGCTGCCCAACCGGCCCCACATCTAGACATCATCCAGGGTAGCACAGGGCCCCGGGCTATGCCTTATTCTGGCAAATAGCTGCCTTGGAAGCTTGGAGCACCCGGAGGAAGCTCAGTTATCCCTGATGTCTGTGCGCCTTCTGCCTGAGGACAGGCCTGTAGCCAGCCACCTCTAAATCACTTGGGTATTTGGCATGGGCATAGATAACTCTTGCGGACCTTATTGATATCTCGCTCAATGGCCGTACCCTATCCCTGCTGCTTCACAGAAGATGAGGCCTCCACTGGGACAAGTGAATCACCTTGCTCATCGCCCTATTCCATCACCAGGCTGGCTAGGGACCCGGCCAGCTGTACAATCTGGGAAGCTTTCCAATTTCATCTTTTAATAAAAACCCAAACTGCAATCTCAAAGCCAGCTGCTGGAGGAAGGGGCTGCCTGTTCAAAGCTACCTTTGAAACCCTTTCTGACTTCTTCCTTGAAATATTTTGTATACTTTATATAACATAAAAATATTACGTATCAATAATTGTAATGACAGAGATTTGCTATGTAGACGATACTAATAAGCACAAGTTACCTGATGCGTCATTATCTTATTTAATATTCCCAATGACCTTATGAACCATTTTACAGATGAGAAAAACAGAGGCACTCTTCTAAAGCAGCAAAGCTAGTAAAAGGCAGAGCTGGAGTGCAAACCCAGGCCGTGGGACTCCAGAGTATGTGCTGTTGATGCTTAACTGCTGACAAGGACTGAGATGACAGTGGCTCTTGGCTCTTTTTTCTCAGATGTTTTTTCAAAATCACTTGCAAAAGAATTCCAGGTTCCACCAGAGACAGACACTGCATCTTCTGGGACTGTGTTGCTCTTTCTCGTCACTTTTCCTCTTACTTCACTTACAAAGCTTCCAGTTATGGGAACTGTGACCTGCAAAAGGCCACATAGCTGGAGAGTGAGGTAAAAGGAGCTTGAAATACAGCTTATGCCCCTCACACACCACTTCCCTCAGGGCTGCACCCAAATTGAGGGGAACCTTTTTCTAATTCATACGAAGGCATTGCATGGGCCAGTTCAGTTCCTGCTCAGATCAGGGGTGTGCCATGAGCAGTTTGCCCCTAGACATGTGGCTTCATCTGGCTTTTAGGAGTGGCAGATTAAGCTATGGTGGTGATGTGCCCACCCATTCATTCATTCGTTTGAGAAGTATTTACTGGGCTCCTCCTGTGTGCTCGATATTGTGTTGGATGCTGGGAATACATGAGTAAGACCCTCGCGAAGGGGGTCCAGTGGAGGCACACAGTGAAAAAGTAAACAAAGAAATAGGTTCAAAATTTCAAATTATTAACATCTGTGCAAAGGAAAATAGTAAAGAATTGTGGGATAGAAAAGCAGGAGGGTGAAGAACGGAGGGATCAGTGTTCTAACCAGGGGTACACATGCATGAAATTGGATGACCAACTGTCCTGGTTTGCCCAGGACTGAGTGACTCCTGACACCTGGGACTTTTAGTGCTAAAACCAGGGAATTCTTAGAAAAACTGAGATGAGTTAGTAACGGTAGTGTGAAGACCCTGTGGTAGAAAAGAGCTTGATGTGTTCAAGGAATTAAATTAAACTAACAGGGTTGTTAGTTTAGAGTGCAAGAGGGATAATATTAAAGTTGAGGGTAAGGGGCAGGTAGGAATCGCATGCAGAGCCTGGAACACCATGGGAAGGAGCTGAGATTTGCTCCCAAGGAATATCACTAAAGGGTTTAAACAGTGTCATAATATCATTTGAAAGACATTTTCAAAAGATCTGTTGTACTTTGTACCCCATAAATGCATTAACGTATACATGATCTAGGTGTTTATGATTTAAATAAATAAATAAATAAAGCTCCAGGAACATTAAAAAAAAAAAAAGATCTGCTGTGTTCAAGATAGATTATTAGAGGACAAAAATGGAGTCAAGGGAGAAATGTTAGGAAATTATGGTAGCAATCAGGTGAGAGGTGATGGTGGCTTAGATCAGGGAGATGACAGATGGGGTGGTGAGAAGTAGCGGGACTCAAGATGTAGATTAAAGAGAGCACCAGACTAGGCACAGTGGCTCACACCTGTAATCCCAGCACTTTGGGAGACTATGGAGGGAGGATCACTTGAGGCCAAGAGTTTGAGACCACCCTGGGTGACACAGGGAGCTCCCACATCTAAAAAAAGATAAGGAAAATTAGCTGGTGATAATAACACATGCTTGTAGTTTCAGCCACTTGGGAGTCTGAGGCCGTAGAATCATTTGAGCCCAGGAGTATGAGATTAGAATGATTAGATTCGGGCTACTGCACTTTATCCTGAGGACAGAGCAGAGCCCTCTCTCTAAAAATAAATAAATAAATAAATAAATAAATAAATAAATAAATAAATAAATAAATAAATAAAATAAAAATAAAAGAAGCGACAGCACCAACTAGATTCAAGTTTACCCAAAGCAAACAGCCTTTTCCCCATTAGCATTTGTCAAAAACAATCAGCAGCAAAAGTAGCTTCCTTAGGGTTTTTATAAAATTTGGGGCAAATAATAGACTAACCAAAAAATTTAAAAGAAAAATCTGGGGAATGAAATATCCATAAGGGGCTTTGAAGAGGTCTGGTATATTCCTGGGAATCTAGAAGGCCACAAGCGTATATAGGACTGTGCATGTACACAAGGTTGTGCACGTCCTCAGGAAAGACCTGAGAAGGCCTCAATCTCCCAGCTTTGGGTGACCTTGAAGCTTTCTGCAAGCAGGAAGAAATTCCGGAAGTGTTGAAGGCATACCCCAACACGTACATGGAGCCCCTCAACAAAGACAGGGAGACTTGTTTGATGGAAATCCAACCCTTAGCTGACCACTAGACTCACCAAAAAGAGACTTCAGTAGTCATATGACAAAGAATACCAACTTCACAGAATTTGTTCAGAAAAGTCTAAAAAAAACCCAACAAAAACAATAAAGAACAACAATAGTCAACCCTGGGGAGCAAAATTGGAGGAAAACCAGAAGGCTCCAGTGTTAGGGAGAACCAGGAGGAAAGGGAAGTATTTCAAGAAAGAGGGAATGTTCAATTGCGTTGCACTCTGCCAAGGGGTCACGTAAGATGATAGCAGAGAAGTGACCATGGATTTTCTTTAACATGGAGGTCATTGGTGACTTTGATAAGAGCAGTTTTAGTTACGCAATGGGATTTGAAGCCTGATTGGTGCTGATTGGAGGAGGTAAAGAATAGGTGGACCAGCAGTACCGACATAACTCTTCCAGTTGACCCTTTCCCACAAAGGCCTTCAGGCCGTATCAGACTAAGGTAGCAAATAGTGTGAAGACTGTTGAGTGTCCTTAGATCTTCCCTACCACAGCCTCCACAGTTTCCATTCCACTTGCTGCCTCGGACTCAGAAACTACTAGCTAGCTCGCCATGGGGTCAGGACCTTCCCCTCTTTGCTTTTACTTGAATCATTTGTCAAAGTAGCAGCTAGGTTAACACAGCCCAAAGTAAATTTCATGACCCATACTAACTGCAACATTTTTGTTAGTTAACATAAAGCATTTTTTGGTCTCATATGACTGGAGAACACAAAGCTAAACGAAGTTACATAGCTAATCTTTTTGCAGGACTTCTTAGAGCCTTTAATAGGCTAACGTAAATCTGACACTTCTAAGAGTGGAAAATAATATGTAGCACGTCTTTAATGTAATTAAGCAAAGAACTCTTATTTCTCAGATGATCTGTAAACAGCCTGTGAGAATAGTATTCCAAGAAGCGCATGTTCAGAAACACCAGATGTCTAAGGGCCCTTCTAGAGATAATCTCTTTTGGTTCTTATACTATTACATTTATTAGTTTATGCACCCATCGGTCCAAAGTATCAAAATTATTATAATAATAACAGCTGTTATTTCGTCGTGTGCTTAGTACAGATGAGATTTTCTGTAATGTGCTTTATGTGTACAATGAGAAAAAGAACACAACCTCCACCTCATAAAACGGAGGTGGAAGGCAAATTGTCTAAAAACTTAATTAAAGTTCTTTTAGGAAGTTATGTTCAAGCCTCCGCCACAGCATTGCTTACTCAAAGAAGAGCTCAGTGCTAAGCTTGGGGGCTTAAAGGCGAAAGACAGCTGAATTGCTTTGCATCAGAAAGTGGGGAAAAAATTGGTTCTTTTGTTTCCAAGAGAAGGAGTGAAGAAGGGAGCTGAGAAAGGAAACGTGCAGAAGGCCGCAAGTTGAAGGGGCAGAATCAAGCACATAAAGGATTTTGAAGAACATTTTCAATTTTAACCTGTTTGCTATGCTGCAACAACCTCTACTTCCCCAAACTGTCTGTTAAGTGTGCTGTGCACACACACACAAGCTTTGTGACGTGTTGCTTTTGTTGTTATGAACATTTGGGGGCTGGTGTTGCTGTTGGAGAGTAGCACCTGTGTGGCAAAGGTGATGGCTATTCAGACTTTATACATGATGTGCAGCTCAATTTGAAGCATTTTGAAACAAAACAGCAGCAAATAAATTTTACAAACATGGAAAAAAAAATCACAGAAAGCATTTGAATTAAGAACCCTTAAAGGAGAACAAGAAAGGCAGAGACAGGTTACTATACAACTGGAAACCCCACAGGATTTGCAGACATCTTGGTGGGGAGGTGGGAGTTGGAGCCAATGTTATCCAGGTCTTCAAGGTAAAAAGACTTCAGTAGCTCACATCTGTGTTCCACAGACAGGATCTCTGAATCCTCACAATCTCTGATGAAGTAGATAGTGTTACTTATCCCTACTTTTCACCTGAAAAAACTGAATCAACTCAGGCTCAGAGAGGTTAGGTCACTTGCCCTAAATCACACAGCCTGGCAGTGGCAGTCATGATTCTAGACCAGATCTCTTTGAGTCAAAAGCACTTATATTTAACCACTAAACCACCAAAAAGGGACTACAAGTAAAATAAGCAGAAGGCAAGATTTTGTTTCCGTTTTGAGATTTTGCTGACTGACTAAGCCACACTTACCCCAGACTGCCAATGGGTCATTCCTCAGGCAGGCAGCACAGAAGTGCTCAGCTTTCTTCTGAGAACACTGTGGGCATCCCTGTGCCTACCAGACACTGGAGCCATTACCTCCTGCTCCTGAAAAGAAACCATGCCCCCCACTGTGCCTGTCCAATTCTTATTCATTCTTCTAGATTGAGCCACATGTCAACTCCCTGATGCCCCCCAGACAAAATTAGAGTGTCAAGTGTCCTTCTCCCCCGCTAGACTAGACCCTTCCCCAGGAAAAGGGACCCAGCATCAACCTCCATACCTGTAGTGTCTAGCAACCCTGGGGCCTGGTAAATGCTGGCTGCATGCAATTGCATTTGGAGTCATGTCAGGTGGAGACCTCCTGAGAAGCGATGGCACCCACCCCCACCCCAGCTGGCCTCCCGCCCCCCCTTCTTGGGCTCCCGACTGCTGGCAGAAGGTTGCTCGTCCTGCTCACACTCCTTTTGCTTTTTGCAGACAGTCTTATTTTTCTTGGTGGGGCTACAAGCAGGGTGGAGATGGGGAACAAACTAATTTCATTTTATTTTTAATCGGCAGAGGTTTAATACTCTGAAATCAGCTCTTCAGCCTGAAAGGGCAAAGCTACCTTAAATGGAAAGTCAGCCTGGTATAGCTGAGTGTCATTATATTAATATGCAAAGCTACCAGTCAGCTAATCTCCACAAACCATTTGTTTCCTTAATTGCCCTCTTCGGGCAAAAGTGAAAAAAAAAAAAACAGGGACGATGAATAACAATTTTATTTAATTCACCCTTCCTGCTCTCCCCAACTCCACTTACTAATGCAGTTGTGAAGCTGGCGATTTTCAGCTTTAACTGTCTAACCACCCCTCACCCAGCCTCCCCACCCCAGCCTCTCCCACCTGCATCAGATACTGATCTGTCTCTGCACCTCTACCCTCTGTCCACTGGCCCCATTCAGAACAATCTCTCAGGGCTTTGAGCCTCAAGAAGATTCCCAAAGGAGTGGAAAGCAATGAAAAAATGGCAGCAGGCAATACAGTTTAAGTCCTGTATTCTCCATGGTACGGGAAAGCATCCGACGCAGAGCACTGGTGTTGAGTTGCAGGCTGCATTTGAACCCTAGCCCTACCACTTACTAGCTCTGTGGCCTTGGGCAGGTTACTTAACTGGGCCTCAGGTGCCTCATTACTCCAACCAGGGCAGGAGAAATCTAGGCAGGAGAAATCATAGGGCTGTTGAGAGAGTTGAATCAGATCATGCCCCAGCATGTAAGGACATGAGAACAGAGAGTGCTGCTCAGTTATGTTAGCTGTCATCCACTTTTTATGTTGTGTCAGGTAACTGCACAGTCAGAACACAATATCAAGTCATCTGGTGGTGTGTCACGTAGCAATTTGAATGGCAGCTAAAAAAAAAAAAGTGAGGAATGAACCTGGTGGTTTCCAGGAACCAGCCACCTAGATCCTTGTTATTCCCCATCTGCAGTTTCAGGAACTTCCCTCTAGTCCCAGCCCTGACATCTCAGAGGCCAGTAATGTTCTAACAGTTTATTTAGGTCTTAGAGTATCAAACTCAATAAAAAGGCAAATTCAACAGAAACTCCCCTAGAAAGGGCTGCTCATTTGAGCACAATTAAACCCTCCAGTGCATACTTGGGGGGTAGCTGGGTCTTGATAATGGGGCCCAAACCCACTAATGTGTTATGCCCTAAGCATTATGTGTGCAGATACACGAACCAGGAGTTCAATATCAGGGAAGGTCAGTGCAGATCCTGGAGTCTAAGGTTATGCCTGAAGCCATTCTATGGATGCCTGAGAAAATGCCCTTAAGTGTCTTTTTTTTTGAGACAGTCTTACTTCATTGCCCTCGGTAGAGTGCTGTGGTGTCACAGCTCACAGCAACCTCTCACTCTTGGGCTTAAGCGATTCTCTTGCCTCAGCCTCCTGAGTAGCTGGGACTATAGGTGCCCAACACAACACCCGGCTATTTTTTTGTTACAGTTGTCATTGTTGTTTAGCTGGCCTAGGTCAGGTTCGAACCCGCCACCCTCAATGCATGTGGCTGGCACTGTAACCACTGTGCTACAGGTGCCGAGCCTAAAGTTTCTTCTTAAGGTTTAAAAAATGTCATCCGGGCCCTGCATGATGGCTCACACCTGTAATCCTAGCATGCCAGGAAGCCGAGGCAGTAGGATCATTTGATTTTAGGATTTGGAGACCAGCCCAAGCAAGAGTGAGACCCCATTTCCACTAAAATTAGAAAAATTAGCTGGGTGCTGTGGTGGTCACCTATAATCCCAGCTACTCAGGAGGCTGTGGCAGGATGCATGTCTGAACCCAGGAGTTCGAGGTTGCTGTCAGCTAGGCTGAGGCCTTGGCACTCTAGCCTGGGAAACAGAGTAAGACTCTGTCTCAAAAAAAAAAAAAGTCATTCTGATGGACTCAACACTTTCCTCAAGTGGGGTCAGCGGGGAGCTGTAGTGCTCACCTCACCAGGGGTGTTGTGAGGATCAAATGGCACAACTTCTATCATCAATAAAGGTTGATTTCATGCCCTTTTCTCCGTCTTGTCCTTCGCAAGGACCTGAGTAAAATGTTGGAACAAGTCCCCTCTTGTCTGCCCTGGAGTCAGCAATCTTGAATTTGATTCCTGAGTTTATAATTTACAAGCTGTGTAGCCATGGGCATGCAACTTGTTCTTTCTGAGTCTCAGGTTCTTCACCTGTAAAGTCTGAGCTAATACTGATACTTATCTCACAGGATTATGACAATGAAACAATATAATTCCCATAAAGAACGCTGAAAGTTTACTTACAGTAAAATAAAAGTAAACATTACCATTTGTTTCTGCGTTCCTTGAAAATTACTTCTGGGATCTCCAGACACATAACTTCCAGAGAATGGTCTATCCTTTTTATCTGTGCCACTGTGTCTACTCTTGTCCCAGGTAAAAAACATGCGAATTCTTACTCTCAGTGGGTCTCTCAGCTCTTTCTGCTCCAAGAGCCACGCTCAACACCAGCATTTTTGCCACCATTTCAGATACTGCCCCAGATCATTTTGCAATGTGGAAATGTAACCCAATCCTCCCGCAGATGACTTCACAGGGTTTCATTATTAGTCCTCAGGGAGTTGGTTTAATTACAATATGTAACAGCTCGCACGTGCATGCAACTTCTGGATTAGCTGCCATCTCCTTGAATGCTCTTTAGTATGTAATAAACATTATTCTCCACTGAAGCTCAGATCCAATTCCTCATCTTCAACATATTAGGATCACTTACAGACCTCTGATTACGCTCACGTAAAGAGGCTGAACTGGGACCTGGTAGTTGAGGACAGAATGCGCTTTACCCTGCTTCCAAGTGAGGTGGATGCCCCCAGGCCCATGAACTCCAAAGTGAATCTTAGGAGAGGGGCAACCTCAAATCCTTAAAGTTGTTCTCGAGGAATGGGATGGGCACTTTGCTGTGTTATTTACAGGTACCTGTAGGCTGTGAGACTAGAGGGGATATATGTGCACTCTGAGTGTGACATTACCCAGTAGGATGATTCAGCACCATCATTTATGGACACAGGACACTGGTGATTGAATTCCATCCCTGAATCAAAGATGCCTGCTGGCTAGAAACTCCGATCATGAAGAATCTGCCGAACCCATTCACAAAATATGAAAGGCCGAAAGCAGAACTACGGCATGTGACCCCTGTTGGACCTCCCGACTCTGGTGTTCAGGAAAGGCCCACTTGGCAACATTGCTATATAAGACAAGAGTGGGACTTTTTAAGAAAATTCACATATTAATAGAATTAATCATTTTCAAGTGTGCCATTCAGTGCCATTTAGTACATTCACAATGATGTACAATCATCACTGTAATCTAGCTCGAAAATATTTCATCGCCTCCAAAGAAAACCCCATTCACACAAAGCAGTCGCATTCGATACCTCTTTCCATCCTTGCTCCCAGCCCCTGAAAAATACTAATCTCCCTTTTCTATAGATTGACCTATTTTGGATACTTTCATTTAAATAAAATAATGCGACATGTGACCTTTTGTGTCTGGTTCCTTTCATTTAGCATAATGTTTTCAAGTTTCATCCATGGTACATGATGCATCAATCAGTACTTCATTCCTGTGCTCACCAAGTAATATTTCATTGTATGGATATAAAGCATTTTGATTATCTGTTCACCAGTCAATGAACATTTGGGTTGTTTCCCCCTTTTGGCTATTCTGAATAGTGCTGCTATGAACATTTGAGTACCTGTATTTCTTTGAGTATCTATTTTCAATATTTTTGGATATATACATAGAAGTAGAATTGCTGGGTTGCATCGTAGTTCTATATTTAACTTTGTGAGACAGCAGCAAACTAATTTGCATAGTGGCTGTACCACTTATATTCTCAAAAGCAATACATGAAGGCTCCACTTTTTCTACAACGTTGCCAATTGTCACTTTCCTTTAAAATAAAAATTAGAGCAACCCTAGTGGTTGCAAAGTGGCATTTCACCATGGTTTTGATTTACAATTTCTTAATGAATAATGATGTTAAGTACCTTCTCATACATTGGTTGGCCACTCATATATCTTCTTTGAAGAAATACCTATTCAAGTTCTTTGTACATCTTTGAATTGTGTTCCTCTTTATATATTCTAGATAGCAGATTCTTAGTAAAATTGCAACTATTTTCTCCCATTCTCTAGGCTATCTTCTGTCTCCCCTTGATAGTGTTCTTGGATGGAATAATTTTTTTAAATTTCTGAATATTATGGGTAAAATTTGGTTACATATTTGCTTTTGTTTAAGTCAAAGTTATAGGTGTGCCCTTAACACAGAAAGTGTGCAATGTAGCCATGCAATTCACCTGTTGGGTGGGAATTTCCCCGTCCCCTTCTCCTCCTCCCACCTATTTGAATTTCATTGAGTTTTGCTTCTAAATGAGCACATGGATTGTCGATGAACTAGTTCAAATATAGCACTGAGCACATATGGTGTGTATTTTTCTATTCTTGCGATACATAACTTAGGAGAATGGTCTTCAATTCCATGGAGGTTGTTATCCAAGTGTTCTTCAATGCATTAATGGATTAATAAAATGTGGCATATGTATACCATGGAATACCATTCAGCCATCAAAATATGGTGATCTAGTGTCTTTCATAGACAAAAAAGTTTTTAATTTTGATAAAGTCCTATTTATCTATTTTTGTCTTTTGTTGCTTATGCTTTTGGTGTCATATCTAAGAATCCATAGTCAAACTCAAGGTCATAAAGATTTACGTCTGTGTTTTCTTGTAAAGTTAGTATAGTCTTAACTCTTAAGTTTAGGTTGTTGATGCATGTAGACTTACCTTTCACATATGGTGTGAGATAGTTATCCAACTTCATCATTTTACATATGGATATCCAGTTGTCCCAGCACCACTGGTTGTAGACACTTTTCTTTCTTCCATTGCAGTCTAGGCACCCTTTTCAAAAACCAGTTGATGAAAGATGAATGAGTTTGTTCAGGACTCTCAGTTACATTCTATTAATTTGTATGTGTATGCACTGCCAGTCCCATTCTATTTTGATTACTGTACCTTTGTAGCACATTTCAAAATTGGCAAGTGTGAGTCCTCCAGTTTTTTCCCAGGATTTTATTGCTGGGTATTCAGGTTCCTTGTGATTCCATATTAATTTTAGGATCAGTTTTTCCATTTCTTCAGAAAAGGCTGTTGGGATATTAATAGAAATTGCATTGAATCTGTTGATCACTTTGGGTACTATTGCCATCTTAGCCATAGTAAGTCTTACAAAATGTCTTTCCATTTATTTAGGTCTTCTTTAATTTCATAGAGGGAGCAGAATTTTGGTAGTCAACTTTCCTCAGAGACTTCAGTGAAGGTATGTTGAGGTAAGCTAGAAGAGAGTTGAGTTGGGACTGGCATCTTCTTGGATCAACCCAGGCTAAGCTTAGTGCATGTTGGCCAACAGGAGTGAACAGGAATGAACTTCAGAATGTTGATGATATTGGCAATTTTGAAACAGAAAAAAAAGAAGCCTAGAACAAAAGGAAGGGATACCTGAGAGATTGTGAGTTTGGCTTTCAGCAGATGCCAGTTGCCTTTTGTAGTCTCTTCCAGAGACTTTCATACTAAAACCTGGTCCAGTAAGGTTGGTCCCAGGTAAGATTCATGGTGAAAAAATAAGCACCTGTCTCCACGGAAGCTCTGGGACAGTTTCCTAATTATAGTTGGTAAACAAATAGGACACTATCCAAAAGAGATCTAATGAAGAGTAAAACTGTTCTTCCCATTTATTCATTGTTGTGTGGTACTAAGAGTAACAAATTAGATTTCGGTGTGAAGGCAAAATGGTTCCCAGGGTCTTTTGTTCCCACAACATTCACCAGAAAGAACGCTTTCTGAACTACACATCCAAAAATTCAAGCTTTAATCCTGGCTTTGCCACATAGCTTGCTCTGTGATCTTTGAAAAATCATTAAAACACCTCAAGATTGTTTGCTTACCTGTAAAAAGGTCATTTTTTAAAATATCTGCCTAAGTCACAGAGATGTTGTGATATAAAAACAAGAGGCAATTTATTTCAGCACAATTCATAATTGCTAAGTCATGGAAGAAGCCCAAGTGCCCATCAACCCACGAATGGATTAATAAATTTTGGTACATGTACACCATGGAATATTATACAGCCTTAAAGAAAGATGGAGACTTTACCTCCTTCATGTTTACATGGATGGAGCTGGAACATACTCTTCTTAGCAAAGTATCTCAAGAATGGAAGAAAAAGTATCCAAATGTACTCAGCCCTACTATGAAGCTAATTTAAAGGTTCCATATTAACACTATAACCCAACTGTAGCACAAGAATATGGGAAGGGAGGGAAGAGGGAAGGTTGAGATTGAGGAGGGTAATCGGTGGGGCCATACCTACAGTGCATCTTAGAAGGGTACAGGCTGAACTTACTAAATGCAGTACACAAATGTCTTCATACAATAACTAAGAAAATGCCATGAAGGCTATGTTAAACAGTTTGATGAAAACATTTCAGATTGTATATGAAACCTGCACATTGTACCCCTTG
>CAUYRH010142378.1:0-23360 GCA_963574655.1 Perodicticus potto | reverse complement strand
TACAGAACATTTCACCCTAATAAAACTGAATATACATTCTTCTCATCAGCCCACAGGTCATCCTTCAAAATAGATCATATTCTAGGACACAATTCTAACCTCAGCAAATTTAAAAGTGTAGAAATTATTCCTGTATCTTCTCAGACCACCATGGAATAAAAGTTGAATTCAACAGCAATGGGAATTTTCACACTCAAAAAAAGTCATGGAAGCATAGCATCTCCTTCGGAATGAGATTTAAGTTATGAGTGGGAAACGAGGTCCATCTGGCAGAGACGGTGGGCTTGACTTGCCCCATGGCCAGCCAGATGTACAACGAGCAGGAGAGAAGCAATACATCCTGTGAAAGATAAACTTGAACCTTTTCTACACTAAGTCTTTACCAGAAGAAAATCACATAAGACCGTAACATCCTAAAGGTGAGAGGGAACAGCAAACCCCGTGCCTTGCTGCCCTACCTATGCAGGGAGCCAGCATCCCTATTGTATTAACTCTATTTTATTTTCTACATTCTTTTCTTTCTTTCTTTTTTTTTTTTTGTAGAGACAGAGTCTTACTTTATTGCCCTCGGTAGAGTGCCGTGGCGTCACACAGCTCACAGCAACCTCCAACTCCTGGGCTTAGGTGATTCTCTTGCCTCAGCCTCCCAAGTAGCTGGGACTACAGGCGCCTGCCACAACACCCAGCTATATTTTCTACATTCTTGATCTTTGGGCATCTAGGCCTTTGCTGACTAGCAGGGACACAGCTGCCAGAGAGTTAGCCAATTCTTAGAGACAACAAGTGGCCCCCTACAAGCACATCTTTTATCTGTAGCCAACCAGCTCAAGGTTCACCGGCCCCACCCACCTTTTTTCCCAAGAGCTCACACATCAGGCAGATCCTCCCCTGCCCTAATCACCCAGGGCAGGCAACCAGATATCTTGGGAGCAGTCCCTACACCTGTGAGCCTGCTCAAACTGGGCAATCCTACACCTACTTAGACAGATTCCTTCTCACAAAAATTATAATAAATGTTCTGCTTCTAGGGATCTATAAATATAAAAACTTCTTTCTGAGCTGGACATGGTGATGGGTGCCTGTAATCCCAGCTACTCAGGAAGCTAAGGCAGGAGGATCCCTTGAGCTCTGGATTTTGAGGCTGCTATGAGCTAGGCTGACTTCATGGTGCTCTAACCTGGGCAACAAAGTGAGACTCTGTCTCAAAAAAAAAAAAAAAGGCTCGGCGCCTGTGGCTCAGCAGGCTAAGGCGCCAGCCATGTACACCTGAGCTGGTAGGTTCGAATCCAGCCGGGGCCCGCCAAACAACAATGATGACTGCAACCAAAAAATGGCCGGGCGTTGTGGCGGGTGCCTGTAGTCCCACCTATTTGGGAGGCGGAGGCAGGAGACTCGCTTGAGCCTAGGAATTGGAGGTTGCTGTGAGCTGCGATGCCACAGCACTCTATACAGGGTGAAAGCTTGAGGCTCTGTCCCAAAAAAAAAAAAAGAAAGAAAGAAGAAAGGAAAAGAAAACAGAAAAAGAAGAAAGAAGATGGTCTGTAATTTTTTTTTTAAGTAGAGACAGAGTCTCACTTTATTGCCCTTGGTAGAGTGCCATGGCATCACACAGCTCACAGCAACCTCCAACTCCTGGGCTTAGGCGATTCTCTTGCCTTAGCCTCCCAAGTAGCTGGGACTACAGGTGCCCGCCACAGCCCCCGGCTATTTTTCTGTTTCGCAGTTTAGCCGAGGCCAGGTTTGAACCCGCCACCTTTGGTATATGGGGCTCACCTACTCGCTGAGCCACAGGTGCTGCCCTATAATTTTTACAATAACTATGAATGCTCTTTTCCCAAAGACCTGCCTTTTTAAAGGATGTAGTCACTGTTAATCCAAAGGCAGCCCTGAAAAGCTGTGGTTACCCTGGGGTGTCCCAGAGGGTTTGCTATGAGAAGATCTGACTCCAGCAATGAAGTTAAACAACCATGGGGAGCGGGGGATACTCTGACAGTTTAGAAAGAGTTTCTGCTTTTCTTTCTTAGAAGAGGCTTAATATGGCCTAAATCTAAGATGATTTGTCTCAAAGTTATAATGTAGGCTTATATGATTATATCGCCTTTATTTTAAAAGGTGATATAACCATTTTTATTCTTCATTGAGTCCTGAGTTCTTTTCTCCACTTACAATTTGTGCTGTTTTTTTGGTTTTTTGCGGTTTTTTGAGACAGAGTCTCACTTTGTCACCCTCAGTAGAGTGCTGTGGCATCATAGCTCACAGCAACCTCCAACTCTTGGGATCAAGTGATTCTCGAGTCTCTTGTCTCAGCCTCCCGAGTAGCTGTGACTACAGGTGCACGACACAACCCCCGGCTATTTTTTAGAGATGAGGTCTTGCTATTGCTTGAGCTAGTCTCAAACCTGTGAACTCAGGCAATCCACCTGCCTCGGCCTGCCAGAGTGCTAGGGTTATGGGCATGAGCCACCGCACCCGGCCATAAATTTGTGCTGTTTGAGAGATTATTGGCACAGAGAGCTTTCCTAACTCTCCTATTGTTAAGTTATCAAAGAGGAAAAAAAGGAAAAACAACCAGCAATGTTAGCAATAGTTCCATGAGAATAAGAAAAACAAATTTGTGAGTCTCCATTTCCTTTGGAAATATGAATCAGTGTTCCTGATGCTAAAAATAGATATTGTACTAAACTGTGTCTTTTATAAAGATTTTGATTCAGGCTGAAGAAAGAAGAAAGATTATGTTAACTTAATTTCATATGTTCTAAGGAAAGCATTGTTAGTGAATAAGATTTTTCAAATTGCCTTTATGTGCAGGATGTACAGCAGTTAAAGAGTAAATTATTTTTACAATCAATAAGCAAAGTCAACTTTAAAAGTAAAGTTTTAAGGATGGGAGGTTATTTGGAGCACCATCAATACTATATAGTCATAAAATTTCTAACTCTGTTTTCTTTTATTTCTTCTTTTTTTTCAGACACATTCACTGAGGCTATCACCTAGGCTAAAGTGTAGTGATGTCATCACAGCTTACTTCAAACTCCAGGGCTCAAGGGATCCTCCTGCCTCAGCCTCCCCAGTAGCTGAGACTACAGGCACCCACCATCATGCCTGCCTCTTGATCAAGCTAGTCTCAAACTCCTGGCCTCAAGCAATGCCTCAGCCTCCCAAAGTGTTAGGATTACAGGTGTGAGCCACCACACCTGGCCTAACTCTATTTTCTAAGATGTGCTTGGAGCAGTAGCCATAGAAATCAAACAGAAATCAACCATGGTTTTATAAACCACTTTAGAGATAAGCTTGAGCACATATTTCTTCCCATTATCTGGATTTTATTAAGAAATGCAGAATGAAGTGTATTAAGACAAAATACATTTTTAAAAAATATGAACCCAGGCTCGGCGCCTGTGGCTCAGCAGGCTAAGGCGCCAGCCACATACACCTGAGCTGAGGGGTTCGAATCCAGCCCGGGCCTGCCAAACAACAATGATGGCTGCAACCAAAAAATGGCCGGGCATTGTGGCGGGTGCCTGTAGTCCCAGCTACTTGGGAGGCAGAGGCAGGTGACTTGTTTGAGCCCAGGAATTGGAGGTTGCTGTGAGCTGTGACGCCACAGCACTCTATACAGGGTGACAGCTTGAGGCTCTGTCTCAAAAAAAAATGAACCCAGTTAAAAACAAAGAAACAGACTTACCACATGCCATATCTTCTACGTGCTGCCCAGGGTGGAAATGGGCCAAGAGAGGGCCCAGCAGGGAAGAACGGCCACAAGAGGTGCAGAGTGACACACTCTTCTTTTCCTTTAAAAAATCTCCCTGTTTCAGGCTCTGCGCCTGTAGCACAGTGGTTACAGTGCCAGCCACATGCACCGAGGCTGTGAGTTCAAGCCCAGCCCAGGCCAGCTAAACAATGACAACTGCAGCAAAAAAAAATAGCCAGGCATTGTGGCGGGTGCCTATAGTCCCAGCTACTTGGGAGGTGGAGGCAAGAGAATTGCTTGAGCCCAAGTGTTTGAGGTTGCTGTGAGCTATGACCCAACGGCACTCTACCAAGGGTGACAAAGTGAGACTTTGTCTCAAAAAAAAAAAGGAGATTTTCTATAGTAGAAGGAACGTTTTTGATAAACCCAAGAGAGACATAGCATTGGTACCTCAAATGGGAACTTAGGAAAGTACATGTTATTTGAACCTTGCTGAAGTATCCAAGCTTGAACGTGTCTGTTGACGGTCATTAGAGAATCCCCTGGCTTTAAGTAAGTGCCCTCTCCTTATTCCTTGGCCCTGCCTGGAGACTAATGATGTGCATACTTGACACAAAATCCCACAAAATATTATGCTTTAGTAACTTCCTAGTTAAATTTTTATTTCATTTTCTTTACCAGGGCCAAGGTACAGTTTTACCATTTGATTGGGAAAAGTCTATTTTATTAAAAAAAAAAACAGGGGTAATTTTTAACAAAATAAACCCACAAGTTGTGGCATATTTATACATGAAGCAAATTTGCAGAAAACAGAGGCAGACAGCAATTCTCTTTTTTTTTTTTTTGAGACAGAGCCTCAAGCTGGCACCCTGGAGAGAGTGCCCTGGCATCACTACTCACAGCAACCTCCAATTCCTGGGCTCAAGCGAGTCTCCTGCCTCCGCCTCCCAAGTAGCTGGGACTCCAGGCGCCCGCCACAACGCCCAGCCATTTTTTGGTTGCAGCCGTCATTGTTGTTTGGCGGGTCCGGGCTGGATTCGAACCTGCCAGCTCAGGTGTACGTGCCTGGCCCCTTAGCCCGTTGAGCCACAGGCGCCGAGCCCAGACAGCAATTCTCATAATGACATGAAAGCAAATACCAATTGTTTCCTGGAGGTATGAAAGTGTCTTTTTTTTAAATTCCCTCTTTAATATACATATACTTGTAATAAAGTTTCTAATATGCACAAAGATGAAAGCTGGCCCCACATATTTCTAAACTAAATAAAACCAAGGAACCAAAAGAGAAAGTTCGCCACATTTTCTTTCACTTTACTTTTAAAATTGTCTTGTTCTGTTATTTTATCACTAAACATGATTTTTTAAAAAATAGATGGAAATTCCCGTGGAAACAGAATTCCTAGTTTTCAGGAATTTAGAATAAACTATGATTTATGCACATACGCATGGAGACCGAGAGAGACGACCAGGAAGGAGGGAGGCAGAGAGGAAGAGGAGTTTAACCAATGAGACCTCTTCCAGCATACGGTAGGTGACACATCAAGATGCCACCATGACTCCAGGCAACCTGCAACTAGCTTTTAAAGCAATCCAGGCACTTCTGCTCTTTCCTTTGGAGTCTATAATTCGTATTAAATATTTCTAAAAGGCTCATAAGGTTGTTCTTAAATTTATTTTCTCGAATAAAATTAATGATTCAATTAATCATTTAATTTTTTTCAGCCAATCCTCATGCACCCCATCCCGCCTAGGCAAATCATGACATTGTGGTTCACCACTTTATCCTCACAGATTAACAGCCAACTGTACACATCTACCTCAGCACAGCTGAGGGGAAAGTAACATGTCGCTTCCACCCCAAACAAAGCTATTATATTTACCTGCTACTTTGAAGATAGTGAAGTGCGGCCGGCAATGGAAAGAACCCAAGGCGTTACCTGCGCAGTTCATCCACAGACCCTGATAAACCCAAGTGGCGGTTATCACCGAAGATGCGCGGGTGGTCACCTTCCACTCATTGGACACCGTGGCAGCAACGAGAGCTCCAAATCCTCCGACACCAAACACCAGAGCTGAGATCTGTGCCCTGGACATGTCGCTGAGCCTCCTCCTGCGACACCGTTCAGTCCAGAACACTTCGGTGGTCTAGGCATGCAGCAGACGGGGAACACTGTGACAACTGCTACAGCCAGCAGGCCTGGGGGGGTGACAGTATTTCATGCTCAGATGGCCCCAGGAAGTACAGGAATTTAGGATAAGGTACAATTTACCAACGGCATTTTAAAGATGGCCTAAAATAATATCTCTAATCTCCTACATGGACAGTTACTAAAATTGAGTAGATGAATTCTGAAGGTTTTGGTATTACAGATTTCTTTTTTTTAACTTGGCACCATAGTTAATGCTTAATTTTCTGTTAACCTGAAGCTTAACGAACCGTGCAACTACCAGATATTACAAAGTACAAATTATACAGTAACAGTTAAGGCTTATTTGACCAATTGCTTTATTCTTACATGCTTTATTTCTTGAATCTTTACATAAATGAAATTATATTGTACATATTCTTCTGTAACTTATTTTTTATTTTCTTTTTTTTTATATAGGTTCTTGTTCTGTCACCCAGGCTATAATTCAGGGGAGCAATCATAGCTTACTGTAACCTAGAGCAGCTGAGCTCAAAGGATCCTCCTGCTTCAACCTCCTGGGTAGCTGGGACTATAGGCATGTGCCACCACTCTGGCTAATTTTTCAGAAAGTTTTTTTTTCTTTTTCACAGTTTTTGGCCCGGGCTGGGTTTGAACCCGCCACGTCCAGCATATGGGGCCAGTGCCCTACTCCTTTGAGCCACAGGCGCTGCCCTCAAAAAGTTCTTTTATAGAGATAGGGTCTCACTGTGTTGCCCAGGCTGGGCTCCAACTCCTAAGCATAAGCGAATTTCACCCTATACTGAGTTCTCATATGTATGTATGAGCCTGTCTCTCAGTTCTGTTCCATGGGCCTCTTGTGTATTTTTCTGCCAGTAGCACACTGTTTTTATGACTTTGACTTCCTGTTATGAATAGGTCTTAGTATCTGGTAGATAAGTCCTCTCTCTTCCATCTTTTGTTTCTTTTTTTTTTTTTTTTTTGAGACAGTGCCTCAAGCTGTCACCCTGGACAGAGTGCAATGGCATCACAGCTCACAGCAACCTCCAACTCCTGGGCTCAAGCAAGTCTCCTGCCTCCGCCTCCCAAGTAGCTGGGACTACAGGCACCCACCACAATGCCCGGCCATTTTTTGGTTGCAGCCGTCATTATTGTTTGGCAGACCCGGGCTGGATTCGAACCCGCCAGCTCAGGTGTACGTGGCTGGCGCCTTGGTCTGCTGAGCCACAGGCACAGAGCCTTTTTTTTTTTTTTTTGAGACAGAGTCTCACTTTGTCATCTGGGCTAAACTGTAGGGCTATCATCATAGCTTATAACAACCTCCAACTCCTGGGCTCAAGGGAGCCTTCTGCCTCAGCCTTCTGAGTAGCTGAGACTATAGGCACGAGACACCAGGTGCAGATAATTTTTCTAGTTTGTGTAGAGATGGGGGTCTTGCTAAGTTG
Organism: Perodicticus potto; assembly: GCA_963574655.1. NCBI lineage: Eukaryota > Metazoa > Chordata > Mammalia > Primates > Lorisidae > Perodicticus > Perodicticus potto. The sequence goes on along the minus strand of CAUYRH010142378.1, from coordinate 16,077 downwards.
CTCAGGCTCTGGAACTCCTGGCCTCAAGCAATCCACCTGCCTGAGCCTCTCAGACATTACAGGTGTGAGCCACAGCTCCCAGCCTGATCTTTTGTTTCTAGTAAATGATTTTCATTATTAGTTTTATTAGAAGACTACACATATATATGTACATACACAAGTATGATTTTTTTTAGGACAGAGTCTCACTTTGTCACCCTCGGTAGAATGCTGTGGTGTCATAACTCACAGCAACCTCAAACTCTTGTGCTCAAGCAATTCTCTTGCCTCAGCCTCCCAAGTAGCTGGGACTACTGGCGCCCACCACAACGCCTGGCTATTTTTTAGAGACGGGGTTTCGCTCTTGCTTGGGCTGGTCTGGAACTTGTGAGTTCACACAATACACCCACCTTGGCCTCCCAGAGTGCTAGTATTACAGGTGTGAGCCACCTCGCCCGGCCTCACATATGACTTTTAAAGGACATTTCTTAAAGACAATAATGCCTTTTTACGTAAATTATATGAAAGCGAGAGATCATCATCTTTTCCACAAGGAAAATTAAAAATGGGTTTCTTTTCAAAATGTACCTTCAACAAAGCATTCTAGAACACATTAATTCCATTAGAGGGTGGTAAATCACATATTCTAAAAAGTCATTAATACAAGATACACATGCTAAAACCTTACCATTTTCAGTGTTTAGATAGAACATACAAATTTTTCTTTAGTTTCTGAAGACATAAAATTGTTTTAAATTGTCAGATCAAATTTCATGCACATCTCTGAGGGATATAGACAGAGACACTGCTCTAAATGAAAAAAAAATTAAAAATGTGAAAACTAGGGTGGTGCCTGTGGCTCAGTGAGTGGGGCGCTGGCCCCATATACTGAGGGTGGCGGGTTCAGGCCTGGACCCGGCCAAACTGCAAACAAAAAATGGCCGAGTGTTGTGGTGGGCGCCTGTGGTCCCAGCTGCTCGGGAGGCTGTGGCAAGAGAATCACCTAAGTCCAGGAGTTGGAGGTTGCTGTGAGCTGTGTGATACCACGGCACTCCACCGAGGGCGATAAAGTGAGACTCTGTCTCTAAAAAAAAAAAAAAAAAAGTCCTTATTCACAGGTGATTCATTTTAGGGATGAAGAGTCGAGACATTATCAATTTAGTCTCAAATGGTTTGGAAAAATAAGTTCGTATAAAGCCAAGATGGCAATGTGTTGTTGGTAATTGATGAATGTGGACAAAGGTGTCTGGGTGTTCTTTTTTTTAGAGACAGAGTCTCACTTTGTTGCCCTCGGTAGAGTGCATGGTGTCACAGCTCACAGCAACCTCCAGCTCTTGGGCTTAGGTGATTCTCTTGCCTCAGCCTTCCGAGTAGTTGGGACTACAGGCGCCCGCCACAACGCCCCAATATTTTTGTTTTTGTTGTTGTTGTCGTTGCAGTTTTTTGGCTGGGGCCGGGTGTGAACCCACCACCCTCGGTATATGGGGCCAGCGCCCTACTCACTGAGCCACAGGCACCGCCCTAGGTGTTCTTTATACTTTTAACTTTTCTGGTTTGGAAACTTTAAAAATAAAATTTTGGGGGGAAATAAAATTCATGGAAATATCAATGCACGCTAAGAATTGTGTCTAACTAATTTATTTATTTTTTATTTATTTATTTTTAAGAGAGAGAAATAAGGTCTCACTATGTTGCCTAGGCTGGTCTTAGACTCTTGGCCTCAAGCAATCTTCCTGCCTCAGCCTCCCAAAGTGTGGGGATGGCCAGCATGAGCCACCACAGCCAGCCACCAACCTCAGCCTCCTAAAGTGTGGGAATTGCCAGCATGAGCCACCACACCCAGCTACCAAGTTATGAAGATGCTCTTCTATTTTTAGTTTGTTCTGGGTTTCTTTTTTGAAATCATCAATTATGTCCTTTATCAATTGTTTGTCTTGGAAAAGCTGAATTAATCATATGATTTTTCTCTTTTAGTCCATTGAAGTGCTGGATTATATTGACACATTTTCTTTCTTTTTTTTTTTTGTAGAGACAGGTTTCCCTATATTCCTCTGGCTGATCTCAAACTCCTGGCCTCAAGTAATTCTCCTGCCTTAGCCTCCCAAAGTGCTGGGATTACAGAGATGCAACACGGCATATAGAATAATTTTATATCCACGTGTATAATAATGTGAGGTGGGCTATAATTTTTCTTTTCCCACATTTTATTTGTGTGGTTTGTAATGAAGATTGCACGTCCTTGGCTGAGTGCCATGGCTTACACCTGTAATCACAGCACTCTGGGGAGCTGAGACGGAAGGATCGCTTGAACCTTTGAGGTTGCTGTGAGCTCAGCTGATGGCCTGGCACTCTAGTCTGGGCAACAGAGTGAGACTCTGTCTCAAAAAAAAAAAAAAAAAATTACATGAGTTTCACAAATTAAGCTGAGAAACTTTTATTTGTGAAAAACAAACAAACAAACAAAAAAAACATTGGAAGGAAGAGCAGAGAGAGGGAAGGAGTGAGGAGGGGTGGGGTCTTGGTGTGTGCCACACCTTTTGAGGGCAAAACACGATTGTAAGAGGGACTTTACCCAACAAATGCAATCAGGTAACATGGTTTCTTGTACCCTCGATGAATCCCCAACAATAAAACAAACAAACAAACAAACAAAAAACATTGGAACAGCTTCCCTGAAAACAGTTAACACCCCTGCTGTGTTAGCCACGTGACCTATGCAGGCAGCTTCTGTCCTAAACACAGAGAAACCTGTTAGCCTCTGGCTTTCTTGGGTTTTCAGAGTCAAGTTTAAGTAGCTTTTCTTCCTGCTTAAGTTTTCCTTCCTTTGTTATTTATTCTGACCTCCAAAATTTGTAGTATGACAGTAAAACTCTACAATTACTCCTATGTGAGTTTTCCACTATTGACCTCAATTTCAACTATTATTAGGTAAAAGGAGATTAATTTTATGGAAATTTTATTTATTTTTACCATTAAGTTGATGCCAGGAGAGGTGGTTCATGCCTATAATACTAGCACTCTATGAGGCAGAGGTGGGTGGATTGCTTGAGCTCACAGGTTCAAGACCAGCCTGAGCAAGAGTGAGACCCTATCTCTAGAAAAACTGAGGCAAGATGGTCACTTGAGCCCAAGAGTTAGAGGTTGCTACAAGCTAGGATGCCATGGCACTCCACCCAGGGCGACAGCTTGAGACCTTGTCTCAAACAAAACAAAACAAACAAACAAAAAACCCCATTAAGTTGAATGAATGTTTATTTACACAGCTTGGGGTTCAAATAATATAGCAGGTGCTCAGAACTTTTAAACAGAGTGAACATTTCTCAGAAACATTTAGTTTTGCTCAGGGTTTGAGGGGTTCAGGACATCCAAAGAAAGTGTTTGGGTGCCCTGAAAGTTATATGTAGGATCTTGCTTCTGCTCAAGAAGAGACTTCAGGAAATTTGTCTTTTGCTTTCAAGAGAAGTGGATACAGAGAAGAGATGTCCTGGTTTGGCCCCAATGTCTGTAGTACCACAACAACTTGGCTGTGCTCTGAGTTCCACTGTGAAGCCGAGGAAAGCCAGGAAGGGTAACTTTTCGCGAAGCATCCTTGCGCTGAATGGCTTAGAATCCCCTATGCTCCTTTATTAGATCAGAGCAAAATCCTAGCACCAGACTGCTTCCCTGACTGCTCCATCTTTCCCCATCCATCCCTCTGCTTCCCAAAATCTTGTTCTGGCTCACACACTCCAGATTCACCAGGAAAGCACCTGCCTTCTGATAAGACATTCCCTTTTGGCTTTCATTTACCAATAATGCTTTAACACATACAATGAAATGTTAGCATTTTTGAGCATCAATAAGATGGACCATTCAAATGGAAAGAAAGTAAGTTGCTAGACATAAGTTTTCATTTTTAAGTCTCGAATTACCTGGAAAAATAGAAGTTCTTCTCTTGATTGTGTTTGGATTTTGGTTAAAAAAAAAAAAAGAAAGAAAGAAATCTTGGCCAGGCATGGTGCTCACGCCTGTAATCGAATCACTCTGGGTGGCCCAGATTGGAGAATCTTTTGAGCTCAGGCGTTCAAGACCAGCCTGAACAAGAGCAATACCCCATCTCTACTAAAAATAGAAAAATTAGCCAGTGTGTGGTTGGCACCTAAAGTTCCAGCTGCAGAGCGAGACTCCACCCCCGCCTCAATCTCTTAAGCCCATACTCAAAATATTTCAGTCATCAGATATTCTTGAGTAAAGAAGTCTGACTGAGAAGTAGTGAGCTTGCTGGCTGTGGGCAGAGACACAGAGGTAAAGCAGGGTTAGCACGTCGCCACGCCTCCTTTAGAGGAACTCATCCTTAACAGGAACTGTAAGTCTTGCTCTGTGTCACTCACTGTAAAGCATCTAACATCAAGAGGTATTGCTGCCCTGAATCCATTTCTCTGATATTATGCAAATGTAATCACAAGTCATGATTATAGTTTTGCTGCAGGAAATTATGAAATGCATTGCCTTGCCAAATGTGTTTTCACTTTGGCACACTCATTTTAAAGTGGCTTTCAAAGCAAATGCTGTGTGTATAATGGACTCATTACAGGCGGTAGATTGCACAGACGTCTGCTAAGGCAACCGGTGCTGGGATAAATTAACAAAGCAACCCAATCCAAGAGTGAGGTGGTATAAAAAAAGTGCTGCTGAATTATTCATCAAATAATCAGATATGTGGTACTAGGCACACAGGAAGAACCAGAATGTTCCTATTTACAGATTTGAACTGAGTTTTCCAGAAAGCCGTTGTCTTCTCCTAATTCTTACTTGCTATTTTCAAGTTGGCCAGTTGGCACCACGAGTAGTGAATCAAATTGCCTGATTTGGCTTTCCCCCCAAACACGCATGGAAAGACGCATGCCTCTCTACTCATATTATAAATAAACAAACAAAATTAGCAGCAGTTGTTCTAAGCACTCTTGTTTGCCATAAATTCAGAAAGAGCTTTCATTAGGTCCAGACAAGTGTGAGCTTTGCTGGTTCTCTTGATGTTTGAAGTTGCCCAGGAATCTGGCCAGGAATGCACAGAACGTGGACCCTTCTGGTGTATTTCTGTGCAGCCCCAGGAAGGTGGGCGGGAGCCAGGAGCTTTGCTGACATTTCAGGCTTCCTTCCTCAAACCACAGCATTAACATAACCACCCTGCAACTTCAGAGAAGGTGGAACATTAAACAGCAACCATCAGATCTCTTCAATAGTGTCTTGTAGAAAAAACAAAAACAAAACCAAACAACAGCACTCAGCCTTCATCTTCAGCTCCTAATTAAATGGCAACATGGGCAAGATCAAACATAGCATTATCAACACTCCCAGCCCTAGTCGTGGTGCTCAGACAACACACCTCTCCTTCTCTTTATTGTGAAATATCACACACTTGGGGGAGACTAACCAAAACACAGCTTGCACCTTGAACGCTTGCTTACTAAGAGTCCCTGCTGCTCCCACTCGGAGAGCTTCTTTGTTCCAATCCTCATTAATGGCCTGCTGCCTGGTGTTTATGCATTTGTTTCTAAATTTCATGTCTATTTCCACATAATTCTTTTAAAAAACATTTAGGCAAGAGGGTGTCTCACACCTGTAATCCTAGCACTCTGGGAGGCCAAGGAGGGTGGATTGCTTGAAACTAGCCTAACCAAGAGAGGGACCCCATCTCAACTAAAAAAATAGAAAAATTAGCCAGGTGGTGTGGCAGGTGCCTGTAGCCCCAGCTACTTAGGAGGCTGAGGCAAGAGGATCACTTGAGCCCAAGAGTTTGAGGTTGCTGTGAGCTGTGATGCCAAGAAGTCTACCCAAAGTGACAGACTGAGACTCTGTCTCAAACAAACAAAAAACAAGTAAGAACATTTAAACCGTTTGATTGAGGTATGACTGAAGGGTTAAAAGGGGTATGCGTTTGGTGTCTACAACTTGATGGAGGTAAGCATATACTGGTAAAACCATCACCACCACCAAGGCTGTACATATACACATCTCTCATCTCCCGAAGTTAACTTCCACCCCTAGTATTATAAATATTTTTTTCAGAGATAGAGTCTTGCTCTGTCACCCAGGCTGCAGGGCAGTGGTACAGTGAACTCACAGTAACCTCAAAGTCTTAGGCTCAAATGATAGTCCCACCACAGCCTCCCCCAGTCACTAGGACTACAAGTGTATACCACCAAGCCTGGCTGTTTTTAATTTTTTTTTTTTTAAAGACAGTCTCGGCTCGGCACCTGTGGCTCAAGCAGCTAAGGCGGCAGCTACATACACTGGAAACGGGGGTTTGAATCCAACCTGGGCCAGCCAAACAACAATGACGGCTGCAACCAAAAAATTGCCATGCGTTGTGGCAAGCGCCTGTAGTCCCAGCTACTTGGGAGGTGGAGGCAGGAGAATCGCTTGAGCCCAGGAGTTGGAGGTTGCTGTGAGCTGTGATACCACAGCTCTTTACCCAGGGGGACAGCTTGAGGCTCTGTCTCAAAAAAAAAAAAAAAAAAAGACAGTCTCATTCTGTTGAGACTCAAGCAATCCTCCTGCCTCAGCCCCCCAGAGTGCTGGGATTACAGGCATGAGCCAGTGCACCTGGCCTAATTTTTAATTATTTTGTGGAGATGGGTTCTTGCTCTGTCTCACTGTGTTGTCTAGGTTGGCCTTGAACTCCTGTCCTCAAGTGATGCTCCTCCCTTGCCCTCACTATTATTATTATTTGTGTGTGTGTGTGTGTGTGTGTGGTAAGAACTCTTTTTTTTTTTTGAGACAGAGCCTCAAGCTGTCACCCTGGATAGAGTACTGTGTCATCACAGCTCACAGCAACCTCCAATTCCTGGGCTCAAGTGAGTCTCCTGCCTCCGCCTCCCTAGTCGCTGGGACTATAGGCACCCGCCACAATGCCCAGCCATTTTTTGGTTGCAGCCATCATTGTTGTTTGGCAGGCCCGGGCTGGGATTTGAACCGCCAGCTCGGGTGTACGTGGCTGGTGCCTCAGCCGCTTGAGCCACAGGTGCCGAGCCAAGAACTCTTAACATAAGAGCTACCCGCCTAGCAAATGTTAAGCATACAATATGATACTGTTAGCTGTAAGCACTATGTGTACAGTAGATCTCCAGAACTTGTTTATCTGGCATAACTGAAACTTGGTCCCCTTTGACCATCACCTCCATGTTCATGAGCATTAGTTACCTGACCCAGGTAGCTGGCTTCTTGTTTCTCTCTCTAAGTCTAGGCTTAACTTTTGTTTTAACACACTCCAGACTTTTCCTTCAGAATCCTTTATTGTCACTGGTTGACGCATCATTGGGTCATACTTCAGCCTGGCTCCCCAACTCACCCCTATAGGACCAAAATCCATAAAGACTATCACAGAGCCCTCTGTGGTGTCTGCACCCCTCCACAGATGGAGAAACAATGTGAGTTATGAGGCGGCGCCTGTGGCTCAGGGAGTAGGGTGCCAGCCCCATATGCTGAGGGTGGTGGGTTCAAACCTCAGCCCTGGCCAAACTGCAACAACAACAACAACAACAACAAAACAATAAAATAAACAAACAACAAAACAATGCGAGTTACGGCACATGTACGCGTCGTCTTGCTAGCCCACAGAAAACCTCCCTACCTTCTCTGAAGAAACTTTCTGGCTTCTTTAGGAAGATTAAATATTATCTGAAGCAAAGGTTTGTGCTAGTGCAATATTTTCTACCTCTCGACAGCTGCTTCCAGAATGATTCCTCATCCCCGGATCGCTTGTCAAAACCTCATCGTCTTTCTACATCTTTCTGAATTAAAATGGAATTCGATCCATTCTAGACAGGATTTTAAAGGATAATTTCATAACTAGATCATCATTTTGTGCTACAACTGCCTTTTCTTGATTGTTTTGCAATGATTCAAAGCTTAACCTGAAATTTAAAAACATAAGTATATTTTATTTGGAGTTGAGTTGTCATTTGAGGCTGGTCCCACTGTCAAAGCACATCCAGCAAGGGACGATGAGCAAGAGGTTGGGGACACTCAGGTGAACAGAAAGAAATGTCAGATTCAGCTCTGTTAGCCCTCTGCTTCTGCCAGTGAGGCCTAAGACAGCTGATGCCTTTAAGGAGAGGATATTGGTGGTGATAAGGAGCAGGTGGGGACTTTGGAGCCAGGCAAAGATATATTGGCCAGGAACTTGCCCGCAGGTGTGATCTCAGACAAGTTCACTTGGTTTCTTTATAGCTCTAGGATAATTGTGTACCAGGTGAGTGGCTCATACCTGTAATCCTGGCATTCTGGGAGGCCAAGGCAGAAGGATCGCTTGAGCTAAGGAGTTTGAGATCCCATCCATCTATAAAAATAGAAAAATTAGCCGGGCATTGCGGCAGGTCCCTATGGTCCCTGCTACTCAGGAGGTTGAGGCAGGAAAATCACGTGAGCCCAGGAGTTTGAGGTTGCTGTGAGCTGTGATGAAACCACTGCACCCTAGTCTGGGTGACAGAGCAAGGCTCTGTCTCAAAAATAAATAAATAAATAAATAAATAAATAAATAAATAAATAAATAAATAAATAAAAAGAAAAGAAAAGAAAAATTGTGGTAAAATATATGTAGTATAGGGGCAGCGCCTGTGGCTCAAAGGAGTAAGGCACCGGCCCCTTATGGTGGTGGGTTCAAACCTAGCCCTGGCCAAAAAACGCAAAAAGAAAAAAAAAAGTAGTATAAAATGTATCATTTTAGGCTCGGCGCCTGTGGCTCAATGGGCTAAGGCACCAGCCGCGTACACCTGAGGTGGCGGGTTCGAATCCAGCCCAGGCCTGCCAAACAACAATGACGGCTGCAACCAAAAAATGGCCGGGCGTTGTGGCGGGCGCCTGTAGTCCCAGCTACTTGGGAGGCGGAGGCAGGACACTCGCTTAAGCCCAGGAGTTGGAGGTTGCTGTGAGCTGTGATGCCACAGCACTTTACCCAGGGTGACAGCTTGAGGCTCTGTCTCAAAAAAAAAAAAAAAAGTATCATTTTAACCTTTTTTTTGAGACAGAATCTCAGTCACCCTGGGTAGAGTGCCATGGTGTCACAGCTCATAGCAACCTCAAACTCTTGGGCTCAAGAGATCCTCTTGTCTCAGCCTCCTGAGTAGCTGGGAATATAGGCTCCCACCACTGTGCCAGGCTAGTTTTACTCCTTTTAGTAGAGATGGGGTCTTGCTCTTGCTCAGGCTGGTCTTGAACTCTTGAGCTCAAACAATCCACCTGCCTCTGCCTCCCAGAGTGCTGGGATCACAGGTGTGAGCCACCACGCTCGGCAGATTGAACCATTTTTAAGTGCAGCATTCTGTAGCATTGAGAACTTTCACACGGCTGTACAAACATCACCATCATCCATCTCTAGAACTTTTTCATCCTCCCAAACTGAAACTCTGTGCCCATTAAACACTAACTCCCTCTGCGTCCCCAGCCCCCGGCTCCCACCATTCTACTTTCTGGCTCTGTGAATTCGACTCCTCTGTAGAGGACCTCAGAGAAGCAGGACCATAGGGTATTGTCCTTTTGTGACTGGCTTAATTCACTGCAACTTGGGTCAGAATGTCCTTTTTTTTTAAGGCTGAATAATATTTCAGTGTGTGTGTGTACACTTGTGCCACATTTTGTTTATTCATTCAACCCCTGAGGGACGTTGGTGTCACTTCCTCCTTTTGGCTATTATGAACAACACCGCTGTGAACGTGGGTGTGCGAACTCACATTTCTGCTTCTGATTCTTTGGGGTACGTACTCAGAAGGGGAATTGCTGGATCAAACAGAGGTCCCGTGTTTAATTTTTTGAGCATGTTTTTTGTGAAAATACACTATACATTGGAAATGGATGTATGTGTGCTGGTTGTTGAGTTTTCACAAACCGAGCACACCTATGGAACCAGAACTTGACCAGTACCCTATGCTCTTCCAGTTTTCTCCCTCCACAGGGAATCACCAACATCCTGACTTTTTTTTTTTTCACTATGTGGCCCTGAGTAGAGTGCCATGGTGTCATAGCTCACAGCAACCTCAAACTCTTGGGGTCAAGTGATCCTCTTGCCTCAGCCTCCCAAGTAGCTGCCTATGCCCGCCAGAATGCCAGGCTAATTTTTGTATTTTTAGTAAAAGACAGAGTCTCACTCTTGTTCAGACTGGTCTCCAACTCCTGAGCTCGAGCTATCTACCCACCTCGGCCTCCCGGAGTGCTGGGATTACACCTATCTCTCCCTTTCAACAACCTGACTTTTATCAATACAGATTAGTTTTGTTATAAAAACTGTATAAGTTCTTTAAAATAGGAATAAAAATAAAAACTTCAGCCAGATACTTAGACGGTTGATTTATTTGTTGACCGGCACATACTTTGTGCAGAACGCTACGAGTAAGGCAGCCCCAACCCCACCCTCATGGAGCTCAGTGAATAGTGCATGTGAAAAGCAAGCCTTGGGCATCTCATAGTGATGCCCAATAACCTTTGTTCCCAGTCTCCTCACTCCCTGACCCACCCTCATTGTATCATATAGTCGGCCCCATCTCTCCCTGTCTGGCTGGTAGATCAGAAATGCCTCCTGGAATCCACTGAGCACAGAGCAATCAGCCTCCTCTCTGGGAAATGGCCCCGGCTGCCTACCTACAAGCCCCCACCTTCATGCCCTGGTCTGTGCACGCACCTTTCCCATGGTTTGGAGGGAGTTCTGCTGCTCCCTGGGAGAACAGATTTCCAACGCTCTGGACTCCTCCTAACTTGACCACTGAGCCGAGGCTTGCTCGATTTTTAACCCACATGGAGCAACTTGAATTTACAGAAAAGTGTGTTTAACCTCTGCAGATAGAGCAAGCTCCGCCAGGACGAGTCTCGGAGTCTGCGGTGAGCACTTTGTTCACACCCCCTGATGAACATAGGGAAGTGACATGTAGTCGCAATGCGGGAAGAGATGTCCGTGTCTCTTTGGGATGAGAAACACATTTTTTACTAGCTTTGGCAGAAAATGTACATTTTTAAACTGCCAGCTGGGAGGCCTAAGACATTTCCTTTTAGAAAACTGTCCAGATGCTTAGTGGGACCCACATGAATCAAGGCTATGATTTAGACTGATTTAGACGGCAGGTCCTGACCTGACCGTGGCCCTGTGTTCTTTATGCTTTGATTTTCTCAGTAATGGGTCCGTCATTATCAGCATTCACTTCCCTCCCTTCTCTTCTTTCCTTCTAACCCCAAGCTGCCCTGGCATCAGTGAGTTTAAGCCCAGTGGACGATGGCTTAGAGCAGCCCCTCTACCGCTGGCCATCTTAATACATAGTGTGTTTGTTAAGTGCTGTGGACTGAATCTTACTCCCCGGAGAGTCATTTGTTGAGGCCCTGACTCCCTAGGTGAGGGTGGTGGGAGGTGCAGCCTCTGAGGGGTGATTAAGTGTAAATGAGGTTGTGAGGGTGGAGCCCTCACGATGCTGATGAGTGCCCTGATAAGACACCCCAGACAGCTTCCTTCCTCTCCCTCTCTACCCACACTCCCCCAGGGGGGGGCATGTGAGGACATGGTAAGAAGAAGCATCAGCAATCAACGCAGAGAGCCCTCACCAGACGTCAACCCTGCTGGCATCTTGATCTGCTGGCATCTTGATCTTGGATGTTTAGTCCCCAGAACTGTGAACAAATGAACTCCTTTTGTGTAGGCCACCCAGTCTGTGGCTTTTGGTGGCCTTTCGTAAGGGCAGCTCGAACTAATACACGAAGCAAAGGAGTTTCAAGACAATTCCAGAGCCTCTTTCTCCAAGCAAATTCTTGTCCCTAAGCCCCTCCAGCACAGAATTTCTGGTGCCCCAGTAGCTCAATGCTTGTTCTTATTGTGTAGAAATTTACCTAGAGGCAGTGGGAGCTCCAAAGCACCACTGAGGTGAGCTGTTCCTGGGTCCTGGAACAGAGAGACTCACAGTCCTAAAGGTCAGCAGGCTTAGGACAGGGTGCAAGTGGGCTAATGGGAGCATGCTGCCCCAATCTGGGTCACACTTTACAACTTTCTTTTCTTTTCCCCCCATACTTTCTCACTTTCTTATTGACAAAGTCAGAGCAACGGGCTGGCTCTCTGCTGCATCAGCCTCCTAGCAGCACGGACATGAGGACAGGTGTTGAACTTCAAGGGAGTGGGGTAAGAGGTGCAGCCACCTGCAGCCAGCTCACCACCTGCTCTGTTAGAACGCAGGGCATTCACACCTGCCAGAGCTGGACATGGCTACTTGGCCCACTGAGCAGCCCTGCACTTCTCTCCCTTTTTGTGGACAGAGAATGTGTGGGGCCAGAATGGGACCACAGTGGGTGGAATGACTTAGACATGACATCACAGAGCTGACAGCTGACTTGATCTTTCTATGAGAAACATTTTGACCATCCCATTATATATTATATTTATTCTATTTATCTTAACATGTCTTATAGCTCACCAATGTACTTACTAACTATATCAAACATGTCCTATTAGTTCTGAGTATATTTCACAATTTGTTTACTTAAGGGGAGAACAAAGCACCTTAATAGTGTCCTGAAGTCCTCCCAGGTGGAGAAGTCAACTGTCACTTCTACAAAGGAATTACAGAATCCTATCAGATGCACAAGTTAGAACCAGAATTGGTCATCTGTCTCACGTCGACATTTATTGAAATGGGGAAATACATACGTGGGGAGGTCTGCATTCACAATACTGTATATTTCTGAAAAGTGCTGCTATCACAGTAAGTCATGCACAGTCACTCTGCTGTGTCTTCGTAATGCTGAAGAAGAGGCATGAGTGTCCAGTTAGTGATGAAATGCCCCTGGAACCATCCTCGCTCCTGCAATCCTCTGCCTTTCCATTTCTTTTGGCACATGCACTTCCTGTTCCTGCCAGGTGAGTTAGTTATAATAGGAACATGAGTTATTTTGAGCAGATGTGAAGTAATGTTGCCTTATTTGAAGAAAAGCGGGTGGGGAACTGCTGGAGAACTCTGTGCCCCAAATAAAGCACTGATGTGCTCCAAATAGGTGTAACGTCGAGTCCGATAGTTGCCCGATTTTGCCACCAGGTGGCGCCCGTGCACCAGTAAGACTCGGGGCTGGAGGGTGTCCGGTGGTTCTGCAGGGTTGAATCCGCCCCAGAAAGGTCAGGTGGAGGGGTGGGAATGTTGAGTGGGGAACGGAACAGGAAGGTGAAGCAGAGGAAGTGAAAGACGCCTTAAGAACATGAAGGGAGTGTAGAATGGGGTTAAGAATGTTGACTTTGGGATCCAACAACTTCCTTCCCAGTCCCACCTCCCAGCCCCATGGCCTTAGGCCCTTTAGTTTTTACTTTCTTATTGACAAAGTCAGAGGTGGACCTGGCTTGGGGTAGGTCGTTTGATGGGAAATGAATAGAATTAAGCTTCTGAGCACCCAGCACAGCACCCCACATGCACTAAGCACACGTGGGGGTGTAGAACATGGGGAACACAGTGAGACTTTGCGTACACAGAGGGTCTGTTAGCTCTGTTATTTCTAATAGTTCTTATTTTGTTGGAAGAGGAAATAAAAACCTATTTGATTCATAGCCAGCTCATGAAGCCCTTGAAATGTGTCCTCTCTTCTCTGCTTCCCCCCCCTCACTCTCTCGACTTCCACTGTCAGCAGCACTGCTGGATAAAGCATTGCAGGGCTAGGTACTAATTCACCAAGAGCCCCCACAATTGCTGAAGACTGGGGTTTAGCTCTCTCCCCCGCCCCGCAACATCTGGTTAATCTTTTATTAAAGAGAATAGAGAGTCCCTTGAGGGCAGTCGCCCCATTTGCTGGCTACCAGCCTACCGGCTGGCTTATTTTGATAAAAGGGTTCCAGGGAGGATACCTTTAAGAGTTAGACTTTGTGGGGGGAGGTGGCAAAACATGGTACTTTGACATGCTTAACCAAAGAAGTGAACCTCCAGTTCACTCTAACCTTCCTCCACCTTATGCCTCTGTCTGACCCTTTGTCTCTGGAAGGCGCCTGGTGAAGATTAGTCCTGTCCAAACAAAGCAAAACAGGGCGGTGCCTGTGGCTCAGCGAGTAGGGTGCTGGCCCCATATACCGAAGGTAGCGGGTTCAAACCTGGCCTTGGCTGAACCGCAAAAACAAATAAACAAACAAAGCAAAACAAAAATCCCAAATTACCTCTGGTCTCTTCCCTGAGTTTTCTTTCTTTCTTTCTTTTTTTTTTTTTTGTAGAGACAGAGTCTCACTTTATTGCCCTTTGTAGAGTGCCGTGGCGTCACATAGCTCACAGCAACCTCCAACTCCTGGGCTTAGGCGATTCTCTTGCCTCAGCCTCCCGAGTAGCTGAGACTACAGGTGCCCGCCACAAAGCCCGGCTATTTTTCTGTTTTTGCAGTTTGGCCGAGGCTGGGTTTGAACCTGCCACCTTCGGTATATGGGGCTGCCGCCCTCCTCGATGAGCCACAGGCGCCGCCTCCCCTGAGTTTTCTTTAACTGAATTCATATTACAAGAAGAAAGACTGAAGCCTGGGAGCCATGTTTGTCTGTTGACCTGGGTGCTGAGCTGAGGGCCCATCTTGGGCGGTTTCATCTCCTGGAGATCCCCGGTGTCTGCAGCAGCCTCTGTCACCCTGTTACCTGCAAGTACTGGGACATCTACAGGGAGAATGCCGGGACATCCCTGAAGCTGGGAAATGATTTTTCTCCCAATTCTGAAGGTAAATCACTGTTTGTAAGCATCTGAAAGGCATCAGCGGCCCCACAGTCTGTGGATGCTGATGCAGTGCAAGAAACGGTTGAACCAAACAGGTACTTCACCTAGTGTAGCACCTATGGCTCAATCCTGCACACCACTGACCGGCTGATGTTCCCGAAGGACGCTGCTGAAACTGCTCTTCCCATGCTCAGATGCCCAGTGCAATAAGCTACAAAGCCGAGCCTCAGCTAAGGTGGGCATGGCATGTAAGACCCTGTGCAATTTGCCTTCCACAAACCTCTCCAGCCACATCAGGCTTGCTCTTCCTGGTGTCCATCCCACTGTTTTCCTCAGTGCTCTTTCCTCTCTGAAAGGGCAGCATAAAAGTACAGCGGATGCAGAGGAAGAAGCCCATGAGGATGACATAGAAATGACAGAGACTCTGATGGTGCAGTTGAAGTCCTGTGCTGTGAAATGCCCAGGTAAACTGAGCAATGTGGCGAGTGTTGACACTGCTTTCTCCACTCGTGTTTGTAATGAGAGTAAGAAACAGACCAGGAAGAATGATTAAAACAGGGGTCCTCAAACTACGGCCCGCCGAGGACATTTATCTGGCCTGCCGGGTGTTTTTGCCTCCGCTGCCTGTCTTGTTTAGCAGCGGACTCATCCCAGGCCTGCAAAATCCGTTAGTGGAAAAACCACTGGTTGCATTCCCAAACAAAACATGTGTGGATTCACTGGAAAAGTTGCAGAAGGAGTTCCAGTTTAGATTTAAAGAGCTTCATCTCCATGAACAGGACATACAGCTTTTCCATAACCCATTTTCTGTTGACATTGAAAAAGTGGAGGTCAGTCCTCGAAGTCTCTGCCCCCGCCGCCCCTCTGCCAGCTGCTCTGGCGCCACCTCGGCCGGGCCGGCGTCTCTGGCAAGCGGGAGCCAGGCGCTGATGAGCGTGGCGGGGGCTGCCGAGCGCTCCTGCGGCTCTGGCTCCAGCTCCGGCTCCTGCTCTGCGCAGGTGGCGGCTTTCGGGCTTCTCCATGGGGCTGGCCTGTGGCGCTCGGATGCTCTAAGAACGTTTCCACTGTTGCTGGAGGACACACGCAGTGGGATTCAGAATTCGTGGAAAATTGCCTTTGTGAGAAGCTGGAAGTATTTCTTTAAATTCCATCTCTTAGGGCGGCACCTGTGGCTCAGCGAGTAGGGCGCCAGCCCCATATACCGAAAGTGGTGGGTTCAAACCTGGCCCCAGCTGAACTGCAAAAACAGAAAAATAGCCGGGTGTTGTGGCAGGTGCCTGTAGTCCCAGCTACTCGGGAGGCTGAGGCAAGAGAATCGCCTAAGCCCAGGAGTTGGAGGTTGCTGTGAGCTGTGTGATGCCACGGCACTCTACTGAGGGTGATAAAGTGAGACTCTGTCTCTACAAAAAATAAATAAATAAATAAA
>CAUYRH010142377.1:0-10875 GCA_963574655.1 Perodicticus potto | reverse complement strand
TATGTATACCATGGAATATTATTCAGCCATCAAAAAAATGTAGATTTTGCAGCATTTGTACTAACTTGGATGGAGGTGGAACGCATTATTCTTAGTGAAACATCACAGGAATGGAGAAGCATGAATCCTATGTATTCAACTGTGATATGAGGACAATTAATGATAATTAATGACACAGTGGGGCATGGGGGCAGGGCTGAACAGACACAGAGAGAAGGAGGGAGGGCGTGAGGGAAAGAAAACAAAAAAGAAAAGAAAATAGTGACTAATTCTCATATAATTAGATTTAATTTTGACCAAAGTACATTACTTAAACATTAATTTTTAATTCAACTTGTTAATATGTTGTTTAGGATATTGCATCCTCATTTAGAAGCAAAATATGTTTGTAATTTCCCTTTATAACAATATATTTTCTCCAATTTTAATATCAGGTGTATTCAGATTAAGTAGAATGATTTTGAAGTATTTCTTTTTTTTCTATTATCTATAAGATTTGGCATGATCTGTTTTTGAAATTATCTTTTACTTTTATTTATAAATATTAGTTGTCTATTTTTTGAGACTTTGGAAAAAAATAAGAAGTTAACTGATGACTTCATACTGAGCTTCAGAGTCAAAGCATTCTATAAAAGACATACTCTTATCTGACAATGTGAATGTTACTTCCTTTGCATTATCATTATTATTATTATTGCTTAATATTTCAATGCAGCAATCATCTGATTTCTTTTCTGAATGTATTTATCTTCATTCATTCTTTATGAGGTTTTTGTTTCTAGTCCTTATCGTAAACATTGTTATTGTTATTAAATTTTAAGCCTTTTTAATTCTGTGAAGGCAAAAAGTGGAAACCTAGGGTGGCGCTGTGGCTCAGTGGCCAGGGCATCCGCCCCATGTACCGAGGTTAGCAGGTTCAAACTCGGCCCTGGCCAAACTGCAACAAAAAATAGCCGGGCGTTGTGGCAGGCATCTGTAGTCCCAGCTACTCCAGAGGCTGAGGCAAGGAATCGCCTAAGCCCAGGAGTTGGAGGTTGCTGTAAGCTATGTGACATCACAGCTCTCTACAGAATGGGCGATAAAGTGAGACTCTGTCTCTACAAAAAAAAAAAAAAAAGTGGAAACCTAATAAACATATGTATATGTAAAAAATAAAATAAAGGAAATCCTTGAGACTGAAAATACATTGTATAATAATGTGAATTTGTCAGAAGGGATAAAAGGCACAGGAAGAGGAAATGTATGAGGAAGAGACTGTATTACCATTTCTCTTCCTGTTTTCCAATTTCTTTAAATATGTTTTTTTTCTGCTAATTTTTGTTTTGTTGTTGTTAAAGTCTCTTTGATCTCATATTAGCATAGCCAATTCAGCTCTCTTTGTTTACCATTTGCATGATTTGTCTGTGTTTTTTATTTTAAGGTGTTTCTCCCATACTCAGTATTTCATTAGATGTTGCTTTTTAAAACAAGTTTGATGGGGCGGCGCCTGTGGCTCAGAGAGTAGGGCGCCGGCCCCATATACTGAGGGTGGCGGGTTCAAACCCGGACCCGGCCAAACTGCATCAAAAATTAGCTGGGCGCTGTGGCAGGCGCCTGTAATCCCAGCTACCTGGGAGGCTAGGGCAAGAGAATCGCTCAAGCCTAAGAGGTGGAGGTTGCTGTGAGCTGTGACTTCACTGCACTCTATGGAGGGCGATAGAGTTAGACTCTGTCTATACAAAAAAAAAAAAAAAAGTTTGACTAGGTCTATATTATTATTTCAGTGTTTAGTCCTTTCATAGTTCATGTAATTGTCAGTGTGGTTGAATTTTACATCTCCCATTCTGCTACTTTTTATATGTGTCATGTCTTTTGTGTTCCCTTTTTGCCTTCATTGCCTTTTATATTTTAAAGATATGCTCAGTGCAACGTATCTCTTTTACTATTTTGGGGTTATTTTCTTAGTGGTTGTTCTATATATTACACTATGCATTTTTAATTTATCACAATCTAAATCAGGTTAATGCAGACTCAATTCTGATAGAATATAGCAACTTTTCTACAATTTAGTTCTCTTGTCCCCTTTTTTGCTGTATTATTATCACATGTATTTTATCTCTATATATTGTAAACTCAACAACTGGGTGTTTATAATTATTTATTTATACAATATAAAATGATATAACTACTTAGGATGACAATTCATTTCCTTGTTAAATATACACATGCCATATGACTAGCAATTTTACATATATTTACTCAAGAAAAATGACAACATTTTCAGATACACACATGCCACATTATTCATAATACCCCCCAAATAAAATAAACCAAGCATCCATTAACTGTTAAATGGATGAAAAATGTGGTATATATAATGTAATATAAACAGAGTAGATAGTGGAACACTACTCAGTATCAAAAAGTGGTGAGCTACTTAGTTGCATGTAACACTTAGTTGAGTCTGAGTTCTAAGTTAATTTTGCTAAGTGAAAGAAGCCAGACACAAAACACTATATATTCTGTAAGTCTATTTAAATAAAATTTCTCATGAAGACTGAGAAACAGCAGGAGGTCAGTGGTTGCCTGGAGCTGGGTAGAGCATGTACTGACATGGAGTAGGCATGAGGGAACATTTTTAGATAATGAAGTGTTATAAACCTGGATTATGATGCTGATCTAAAAACTGAATAAATTTGCTAAAAAAGGACATTGCATTGCTCATTTACAATGGATAAATTTTATGCTTTCAAAATTAAAACTCAGGAAAGGAGAATAAAAGAAAAATAAAAACTGTATTATCTATTATTTTCCCAGAGATTGTATTTAGATATCTCATTTGTTCTATTTTCGCCTTGACATAGCTTTAAGAAATTCACACCTATTCATAAGTAATATTCTTACATCAACTTTCAATGATGAACAAATGATTTAAACGTTTGTTGAAAACCTTATTTATTTTATTTTTTTTTAGAGAGAGAGTCCCACTCTATGACCCTTGGTAGAGTACTGTGGTGTCACAGCTCACAGCAACCTCCAGCTCTTGGGCTTAGGCAATTCTCTTGCCTCAGGCTCCCGAGTAGCTGGGACTACAGGTGTCCACTGCAACACCCGGCTATTTTTTGTTGCAGTTTGGCCAGGGCCGGGTTTGAACCCACCACCCTTGGTATATGGGGCCGGCGTCCTACTCACTGAGCCACAGGCACCACTCTGAAAGTCTTATTTGTAACAGCAATTTCAACTCTCTGTACGATGGCCTGGTTTGGGATTTTCATTCTGCAATCTTTGGCAATCCGCATTGTAACTAGTAAAATCTCATCTTTGGTGAATACTAAGTTTCTAATAGGTGCCTATGCTTCACAAAGTTAAAAGTCATAGTTGTATTTTCATAAAAACTTTGAAATTAAGCCAATGACATATTTCTTTATCAAATATAAGGATAATTGAGTTATCTGTTTTAACTTTTGTCACTGTTATTATATTACCCCAGAAAACAAGATCTTTAAAGTTATTCTTACATAATTGAATGAAAATTCTTTTTGGTGTGTTTCACTGTTGATATTGACAATTCTTCATAAAAATCAGGTTTTGTTTTACATGACATCAAGAAAATGGTCAGCTTTAGAAAGGTGTCCCCTTCTTCAACCAAATGTTAGTGTGTAGAAGTACTGCAAAGATCACAATAGTAAGCTGAGTCTCTAGGATTTATAAATCAGATGAAGAAGCATTTAGGCAGGGAAGATATTTTTATTTCTTCTTCATCTTAATGAAAGGTCACTTAACACTGGCATTTTTGACATTTTTGGTTAATAATTGTTTTTTGTAGAAGGCCAGCCTGTGGAGCATGGCTTGTTTAGTAGTAGCATCTTGGCTTAAACCCAATAGATGCCAGTAGCACCACCTCCAGAACTGTGACAAGAGAGGTCTACAGACATGACTGAATGTCCTGGGGGGTAAATTTTCCCCTTAGCTTAATGGCTTAATATTAATTCCCAAAATCATCTGAAATAAAGAATGGAATGATCTGAAGTATCTATTTCAACAAACAAGGAGAACAAGGATTTGGAGATGAAGTGGTAAAGAGACGGAGAGGAAGTACTACAGGAAACGTGCCCTTTACACAATATTTTTTTGTTGTTATTTCTTGAATCATTTCTAAAAGAAGAAATGAGAGACATTGAAATCTTAGCTCTACACACAATTTATGTGATCTATGCTGAGTAAATGGAGGTAATCAAAGAGTGGAGAAGAAATGATATGAGTTAATACAGCTTAAGTATTATTTGTATAGAAAGCAGTAATTATGATTTTTGCAAAAACTAAACAAACTGACAAACACCAAACTTTATAAGAATAGTATTTTTCATTCAGATTAAGAACGAACCAAAAGAAGAAAAAAACAAGAGAAGCAAACTTTCATGACTGAGTTTCTAATTTAACTTCCTAGTTTTTGGTCTTATGAATTTTAGTTTTGATTTAGGGTATTGTTTTATTCATTCATTCCTTCATTCAACATTTTAGTACTACTAGGTGTCAGGCCCTGTATAAATCACTGGAAATCGAAGGATGAACAATGTGAGGATTATAGAAATGGTGAAGCACAGAATAACTAAGTGATAGTTTAAACATATTATAGTTGTTTCAAGTGAAGCAGGATCTCACTTTTTATGTGCTGAGATAGCTTAAGGGGATGTCTTCTCTGTGAAGATCTATTATCACTATGCTCTTTGGTGACTAAATCCAGTAGTAAAAGATTGACCTAAGGCTTATATTAAATTTAGCAATATATGTGCCATCAAATGATTCTAATGTGAATGTGGGTAATAAGCAGAGATGTGTACAAGAGTTGCTATACCTTTTAAGATTTGCTATCAATAAATCTATTCCAGGGCTAAATAGTACTTCCAAACATTGAGATAATGGGACTAGATTTGTAACATTAAAACTTATTGAGAATATAATACCAGAGGCGAATCCATTGTGATTATTTTAAGGAGTAGTGTTCATAACTCCTTCTGTCTTTTCCTCATTTGACACATATATAATTCACACATTTCAGATTAAGCTTTTGAAGACTTACTTAGGAATGGCAGCATGGAGATAGTTGTCTTTTAATAATAACAGCTCATAATTTATATCTTTCTTTCTGTATAGTTTTTCCTTGGCTTTTAGATATACACACATACATACATATCAAACAATATTTTCTATAGGAAACTTTTGATTTTGTCCAACAAATCTGATTTTCTGGGATTTCTCCATTTCAGTAATTATTACAACTACTCACTCAAGTTTCCAAGTTTCCTCAATCTCCAAGTGAAACAATCACTTCCTCAGTCTCCCAAGTGAAACAATCTGTAGCTCCTATTGTTTTTACTTTCCAAATAAGCACATTCACATTCATTTTTCTCTGTTCACTTTGGGTCTAGTTTCATTCAAACTACCTGAATTACGGCTTATCTTGTTCCTCCTAACCAGTCTTACCTTCAAGCCTTACCCTCACTTAAATCATTTTTACTCTAGCAATTAGAGTGATCATTTTAGATGGTTGATTGGACACTGTTACTCTCCTTTAAATAATCTTCAGTTATCTTCACCTCCTTCATATTGGAAATAAAGCTTCTTACCACGGTCTTTCAGATTGTGCATGAGCTAGCCCATGAACACCTTTCAAATTCATTTCTTTTTACTTTCTTGTCCATGTGTATTTTGACCATCATGTCCTTCTCTCACTTTCTCATATTTGTCATTCTTTTCTCAACTCAATGCCTTGCTTCTACTTGCAAAAAAAAAAAAAATTATTATCCTATGGAGCTTAAACTTTACTCTTTCAATAACTTTGTAGCCTTTCTTTATTATTTTGCTTTACTCAACCCTCAGCTATCATTTGGGTACCTGTAAGTTTTAACGTGCATTGTATATACTCATTTATATTCCTATAGTACATATTGCAATAATATCTCTTAAAAGAAGTGCTAAAAAAGACATGTTTAATACCTGGTACTTCATAATTTCTAGGGACTATGCTGCTTACATAAACAAGGCAAACCTATAAAACAAATATGCATATTATTGAGAAAAATATATTTATAATGCATAAATTAACACAAATTATTGACTGAATAATGTCCAAGTAGTATCCTGTAGTTAGTGCCTAGGCACTACGCAGGGAAATACCCCTCAGTCCTGCCTCTGAGATGCATACGTCTGTAACCCAGTCTCACAACTGACCAACTCATCACATAGACTGGTGGGCTTCTCTAAACACAAGGCTCATTTCACAGTTTAACCCCTGGCTCAGGACACTCTAGAAAAAAAAAAAGGATAATGGTCTCTGAAAATTCTGAATATGTGGAAAAATGACATTTTAAATAACTATGAAGAAACAGAAAAAAAGTAATACATCTTAATTTCCTTTATAAAGCTAGTCATTTTGTTTGTCAGAGCATAAAAATTATAGTCAGCATACTTGATTTACTCATGAAATTGAAATGGTTGACATATTAAATTTAAAAGGATAGTTTGTTTAGACTCCAGTTTCAAATTTACAAATGGAATTTACTTTTAGATGTGTTTAATTGTTACAAATGGCACTGCAAGCTGCTGAGCTTAAGAAGTTTAACATCTTTTAGTTCTTACCTATTTATCTGAAACAACAAACAACTAAGAAAATAAGAAACTATCAATATTGTTAGGGCTTTTCTATATGCTAGCCAAACAAATGTATCATATTTTTCACATATGGTATATACCATGTTATACACAGATGCAGAAATGCACGGTTTTAGAAAAGGAGCTAAGAATAAAAATACATATATGTATATTTTATCCATTGGGCCTGGCCAGAAGAATCAAGAATGAAACATGAAGTTGTAACATGAACTTGAAGTAGGAGGTGGGTTTTCTTAGGTGGTAAGAGAATCTCTGGAGCCAGGATGGGCAAGGATGGGAGCAGATACAGTACAGTATCTCAGTTTCTTTTTATCTTTTTTTTTCATTAAATCATGACTGTGCATTCATGTCAAATGCATTAATAGTAGAGCATATACTTCTAAACACAACAATTAAATAAGTGAGGTGAACTATATGAAGGTGAACTAACATATAGGTGAACTATATGTTAACTAGTTTGATGCAAGTGTTCCAAATTGTATATAAAATCAGTACATTGTATCCCATAAATGCAGTAATGTATGCAATTATAATCTAATAAAAAGAATTTTAAAAAGTATTACAATATACCAATTTGAATCATAAAACTATCATTATTTATTTCTCATATAAAATCTTAACTGTGTTCATTAATGAATTTATGTGGTACAATGTGCTGATTTTATATAAATTTTGAGTGCTAACATCAAACTGGTTAACATAGACTTCACCTTGCTTGTTTGTTAAGACATTTATACTCTTCATAGATTTGACATGTACCCTTGCAATATGCACCATAGGTGAGAAGTTCAGTCCCTATTCCCACCCTTCAATAATAGAACAGTTTGCATCTGCCTTCCTCCTCCTTCCTCCCTGGTGGCCGCTGGATACAGAGAGGAGCTGAGTACACATTCCTACATGGAAGCAAAGATTTGATGGAAGTTGATTTCCCAAAGGATATAATCAATGACCTGGAAGACAGATCAATAGAATTTGTCATTCTAAACAAAAAGGAGATATTATATTGGAAAAAAGTAAATAGAGCATCAGAGAGACCTATGGGAAAAAATAACAAAGAGCTACCATTAATTTCATTAGTGCTCCAGCATAAAAAGTGAGAGAGAGATTGAGACTGAAAAGAGTATTTGGAAAAGGTTAAAACCTTCTCAAATTTGCTTAAAAACTAAATTAAATTTATAAAAACCTTCTTACATAATTAAGGATATATGATTGAATCTATAGAGGAAAACTCAAAGAAATCTATACCAAGCACATCATCATTAAACATTTGAAAACAAGCAAACAATCTTGAAGGCAGCCAAAGAGAAACAGCACTGTAATAGAGCCTGATTCCATTTTAGTATTTGACTGCTGACTGCTTTCAATCCCACTATTTGCCTAACTCTTCTTCCCTCCATGTGAGAAAGCTGATAAGAAAGCCTAGGGTTCCCCAGTTTGGGTGCAGGTGCAAAGTAGAAAAACACACAAGACCTGGCCCACATTTATGCAATGTCACCCAAGGCATAACCTCAACCACAATAAAATTCAAGCCAATGTCCTTTTTCTACTATCTTAAATAGTGTTTGAAATTGTCATATGCTTTTTTCCCCAGCAAATCTCATTATGAAAAGAATAAACCTTATTATTTATTTATTTTTACCTTTTGGTGAATGTATGCCTCTTTTGTTTCCAAATCTAAATTAAATTTTGTGTGAGGAGTCCATCCTGTCTCTGCAAGGACTACAACAGTTGTATCACTTATGAGGGCTGATAATTCAAATAAATTGAATCAAATTTCTCATGTAAAACCTAAAAGGCCAAAAGAAAATGGCACAATGGTTTTCAAGTATGATTATAGAAGAAAAGAAATGTCAACCATGAATGAAATCTATACATAGTGAAAATATCCACCAAGAATGAAGGGGAAATAAATGCACTCTCAGAAAAAGAAAAACTAAGATAATTTGTTGCTAGTAAACCTACTTTATGAAATGGCTAAAGGAAGTTCTTTAAAAGGAATGATGGCAGAAGAAAGCTTAAGACTTCAGAAAGAAAAAAAAAACATCAGAATTTGTAAATATAAGGAAAAATATAATATACTATTTCTAATTAGTTTTGATAATGTCACATTATATGATATAATAATTCTATCTTATTTAGTGCTCAACTCATGTAGAAAAGACACTAAAGACATTTAAACTTAAAAAGTGAGAAGGATAAATGAATATAAATAAAAATAAGGTATGTATATTCATATTTCTCAAATATTTATAATAGACCACAGTGATAAGTTTTTAATATGTATATAATTATGTATCTGAATATATTACTAAGTACACTACACAAAGTGACATACTCAAAAACTTATAAGTACATCAAGATGAAATCCTGAAAAATCTTTTAAGTACTCCACAGAGGTAAGAAAAAAAAAGATAGAAATGGACAACAGGAAATAAAAAGAAAATAATAAAAATGGCAAATTTAAATTCTAACATGAATATTACCTTGAATAATAAAACATGCCAATTAAAATGCAGCAGAGATTGTTCCAGTGAATAAACAAAACAAAACATGATCAATAATACATAGTCTATAAGAAATACCAAATACAGTGTGGAAAGCTGGACCTAAAAGGATAGAAAAAAACATACTACACAAGCACTAAAAAAAATGATCAGGTAAAGTAAAATTCAGATCAAAACAAAGTAAAGAAAAAGGGTGCTACATATAAGAGGTTCAATGTATTGTGCAGACATAATGATGCCAAATGTGTATGCATAAAAAAACAGAGCCCAAGGGTGGCGCCTGTGGTTCAAGGAGTAGGGTGCTGGCCTCATATGCTGGAGAAGGTGGGTTCAGACCCAGCCCTGGCAAAAAAACAAACAAACAAAAAAAAAAAAACGAAAAACAGAGCCCTGAAAGAAAAAACTGATACAGCTGAAAGAAAATATTGAAAAATCCATTATTTTGGTCAGGGAATTCAGCACCCCACACTTGCAACTGATAGAATTACTACTGGAAAAGAAGTCATCAAGATTATTGAGTACATATATTTTGCTTTTAAGTTTCCTCCATATATTTTCATGGCTGGATAGTTCATTTCTTTTTAGCATTGTGTAATATATGTATCTCATTGCTTTTTCCATACATCTCTCTGAAGGGCATTTTGGTTGTGTCCAAGTTTTGGCAAGGTCTTATTTTATATGTTAAATCCATTTTGGGTTAATTATTGTCTGTAGGGGTGAGAGAAGGTTCTACTCTCATTCTTCTCCATGGACATATCCAGTTGTTCCAACACCATTGGTTGAAGAGATTGTCCTATTACTATGGCTTGTTCTTAGCACTATTACTGAAGTTCAACTGACTGCAATTAACATATGTATTGCCTCAATACTTAGCATTTTTTAAATTATATTTAATTAAATCATAGCTGTATACATTAATGCATTTATGGGGTACAATGTGCTGGTTTTATATACAATTTGAAATATTTTCGTCAAACTAGTAAACATAGCCTTCACGGCATTTTCTTAGTTATCGTGTTAAGACATTTATATTCTACATTTATTAAATTTCACATGCACCCTTGTAAGATGCACCGTAGGTGTGATCCCACCGATTACCCTTCCTTCACCCATCCTCCTCCCTTCCTTCCCCTCTCTTTCCCCTTTCCCCATATTCTTGGGCTATAATTGGGTTACAGCTTTCAAATGAAACTATAAATTGGTTTCATAGAAGGGCTGAGTACATTGGATGTTTTTTCTTCCATTCTTGAGATACTTTGCTAAGAAGAGTATGTTCTAGTTCCATCCATGTAAACATAAAACAGATGAAGTCTCCATCTTTTTATAATGCTGCATAATATTCTATGGTGTACATATGCCACAATTTATTAATCCATTTATGGGGTTGATGGGCACTTGGGCTTCTTCCATGACTTGGCAATTATGAATTGGGCTACAATAAACATTCTGATACAGATATCTTTGTTATAATGTGATTTTTGCTCTTCTGGATATATAACTAGTAAAGGAATTATAGGATCAAAAGGTAGGTCTATTTTTAGATCCCTAAGTGTTCTCCAAACATCTTTCCAACCAGCAGTGTAGAAGTGTTCCCTTTTCTCCACATCCACGCCAACATCTCTGATTTGGGGATTTTGTGATGTGGGCTAATCTTACTGGAGTTAGATGATATCTCAAAGTAGTTTTGATTTGCATTTCTCTGATGATTAAGGATGATGAG
>CAUYRH010142375.1:0-11492 GCA_963574655.1 Perodicticus potto | reverse complement strand
AGAAAAGGTTCAAGTGATAGACTGTACAACATGGTAACTATAGTTAATAATGATGTATTATACCTTGAAAATTTATAAGAGATTTTAAATGTTATTCATCATAAAAAGTAAATTTATGTTAATAAACTCAATGGAGTCTTTAAAAAAAAAAAAAAGAAAGAAAAAGAAAAGAAGGCAAAGCCCTCAAGGAGCTTACATTTCAGTGAGAGAGATGGGCAAACACATATAGAATAAAGTCAGGGAGTACTAAGTGCTATGAAGAAAAATGAAGCAGAAAGGGGATGAAGAATGTCCAGGGGGCGGTGCCTGTGGCTCAAAGGAGTAGGGCGCTGGCCCCATATGCCGGAGGTGGTGGGTTCAAACCCAGCCCAGGCCAAAAAAAAAAAAAAACGCAAAAAAAGAGTGTCCAGGGACTTCTTAGATAGGTCATTCTGGGAGGCCTCTCTGAGGAGCTGGCATTCATCCAGAGACCTAGATGAAGTGAGGAAGCCACAAAGGAGGGAATGACAAATTCAAAGCTGAATCGGGGACCACAAGGAGGTAAGTGAGGCTGGATCAGAGGGAGGGAGAAGAGAAATGGTAGGCAACAGGGTTAGACAAGGAGGTAAGAACTGGGCCATGGAAAGGACTTTCAAAAGTATTCCAAACGTGGTGGGAAGTCATTGGAAGGTCCTAAGCAAGGGAGCCACCTGATCTGAGGTCTATTTTAAAATAAACCCCTCCGACAGGTCTGTAGAGAGCTGACTGCAAGGGGTAGGAGGAGGCAGAAGGCTGGGTGAAGGAGTGAGGAGATGATGGTACCTTAGGGGACAAAATACAAGGCACTGTCCTGTTTCTCCAAAGAGACAGTCCCAAAAAATGTATTTTGGTCATCTCAAACATACGATCTCTAGCACATGAATGAAACAGTCAACTTTCTACTTAAAGCACTGGTATTTGATTTTCATTTGCACACATATCTAAATTACATCTGTAGAGGGAAGTGCCTGTGGCTCAAGGAGCAGGGCGCCGGCCCCATATGCCGGAGGTTCAAACCCGGCCCTGGCCAAAAAATTACATTTATAGACTCAATCTAGAAATATCACTTCAGAGATATTTCCTTAGTATCAATCTCACATTACATGCAGTAATTTTACTCAAACTCTTCACAAGCACGTTTGACATCAAGTCATTCTTTAAGCAACTTTCTGGGTCACTTCACATAAATATCCAGGGCATACTGTCTTTCCTTCCACCCAGCTCTCTTTTTAATGTGTGTATAGTGCTGTCACTGAATCATTTACCCCAAGCCATAGTACACTGGTAAGGATTCAAATGTGAAAGAAGCCCTGACATCAGTTGGCTTAACTACTCTATCCCCAGTGCCCAGAGAAGGGGTCAGCAGACTACACCTGGGATCTGAATTTGGAAGTTAAGATTTTATAATCTTTACTGGCACCTCAGCCCACTTACTTCTGTATTGTCTGTGGTTGCTTTTACTCTATAATGGCAGCCCTGAACAGTTGTGACAGAGATTACATTGCTTGCACAGCCTAAAATACTTACTCTCCAGTCATTGACAAGAAAAAGTTTATCATTGCAACTCAATTCATAATTGCCAAGTGGTGGAAGCCATGCAGATGGCCATCAACCCACTGGATCAACAAACTGTGGTATATGCATACCATGGAATATTATTCAGCCATCAAAAAAGATGGAGACTTTACATCTTTTATGTTTACCTGATTGGAGTTGAAATACATTCTTCTTAGTGAAATATCTCAAGAATGAAAAATAAATATCCAGTGTACTCAATATTAATATGAAATCAATATATAAACAATTACATGCTCATATGAACAGTAAAACACACACAAAGTCTAGAGGGGGGCAGGGGGAGGAGGGAAAGGGGTGGGGAGAAAGGGAGGAGAAAGGGGGGAGGGGAGGAGGGAGGATAATTGGCAGGGGGGGAGGGCATTTGGTGAGATTTCACCTCCTGTACACATTGTGAGGGTGTGTAACACGCCCCCTGGGGGAGCTGCTCTTTTATAACTGGAACTTTACCTTGGAAGTGAGAACAATGTAATCTAAACGTTTGTGCCCTCCTATTAATTTGATATTTAAAAAAAAGGAAAAGTTTACTGACCCCTGGTCTAGAGCCTTACGTAGCAGATAGAGGACACTGAAAAAAAAGTGCTAGTGCCTAAATGGCTGTATGCCAACTCCCTATTTTCTGAAGGATAATTTAGAGAAAGGAAGGAAAACCTTATATTCTGCGGTTACTTGTTGAATTCCTCAAGCGCCCTCCACACCGGCCCCTCTAGTGGCTCTTTTCCAGCACTCAGTGGCATAAAAGCCTTTCCGTCTCACTCTTCAGGGAGCGTTCTCCGAGGCAGCCCGCCTCCCCTGCATGCCACAGACAACTCTAAAGACATCGCTTCTCTCTTCTGGGCCTCCATTCTGCACAACTTGAAAACAGAGTGTTTGTGGAACTTGTAGGTCAAGTGCTTTCAGAGAAAGCATGCTGCGGTAGGAGTGTTTGACTTCTCCCTCTGGAAGAGGTGGGGGACAGGAGGGCGGGGAGTGTGCGGGGTGCAGAGGGGCAGAGGGGCGGTCAGCCGCTGCAGCCAGGGAGTACCAGGCCTGGGGCCACACCTGTAGGCGCTGCCCTTCCCCGTGGCTTTTTTTTTTTTTTTTTTTTTTTTGGCCGGGGCTGGGTTTGAACCCATCACCTTGGGCATATGGGACCAGCGCCCTACTCCTTTCAGACACAGGCGCTGCCCCCTTCCCCTTGTTTTCAAGCCACTCTTAGAAGAGTGATGCTTTGAAGACGGTCCTTACAGTGTGTTCCAGCCCATGTTCAAAACCCAGGTTCGGAATTTTCTGATCTTGATAACAGTGTGCAGACAGCGCACCTACTAAGGTGCTTTGTCAAAGCTTGAGGGTAGCTTAGCTCTGGGAAGTGCCTGTCAACAGCAGCACCTCTGGGTACGAAGTCTACACTACAGAACTGATAGGACAGTGGTTGTTTTGTTTCTTCTTATAGAGCAAAGTGAAAATTACCTCCCTCTGCTGTGAGGGAGGCTAGTCTTCGGAGGCTGAGAGCCTCCGTTTGGGGCACTGTAAAGGTCTGTCTTCATCTCTGTGTTGCCTTCTGCAACCCAACAGGAGCAGAAAGGAGCCCTGAGAGAAGTGAGCTGAACCCTTTTAAAGTATTTCAGCAGCAATTTGTGCAAGAGGAAAGTCGCAGGAGTGACTTTCTGTAGCTGAGACATCCGGGGGGCAGCAAAGGGAGGCTTGAAAGGCTTTTGATGCCCGGCCTGGAGACAGTGGGGCATAGCCCCAGCCCAAACTGGCTTCAGAGGGAGGCAGAGAGACTCTCTCTGTGGAAGCCAGGGCTGGGACATGAGCCTTGCTGTCCTCACTAATCACTGTCCCGTGATGGTGCTCAAAGATTTAACTCCTAATAAATGTGGAAGCACCTACGGCCAGATAAGTCAGCCTGCGCGTGGGTTCCCCGAGGCAGGCCCAAGACACGGCACAGGTGGTATGTGTGAGAGGTATACCAGTAGACAAGTGAGGAATTGAGGCTGGGAAGGAAGCCACAGAGGGTCTGCTGCCATGCCAGCTACCACTATGGACAGCAAGGGCTTAATCCCAGGGAGAGCTCCAGGATGCGGTGTGAGCCAACAGCCTCTGGGAAGCCCCACCCGAGGGGCAAGGGAGAGGGTCAGCCGTTCCTTGACAGCAGCTAGAGGATGGTGTTAAGTCCCAGCACCCCACCCTGGTTCCAGCAGCACCCTCAGGCTAGGCCACGCCAATACCAGCAGCCGGAGGTGGCAGGAGCCCCCCCAATATGGCCAGTTCTGATGAATATGAGTGGCGCCCACAATACCCGCTGTGGAGCCTCTCAATGCTTTCCCGTCTCTCCTTGCCCACTGGCAACTCCTTCACATACTTGGAAACAAGAAGCTGCGTGGGATGGACCAGCCACATCTGCTCCATTGCAGTGACACTTCTCTTCGGAATAAACTTCCCCAGTCTGGGGAAATCCTCACCTTGTGAAGCCAGCCTCTCTCTCCAAAGTAAAACACAAATGCACAGCCCCCTCGCGGCTAGGACAGAGGCCTGAGATTCAGGCTCAGCCAACCAGGCACACAAAGGTGACGCTGTGTTTTGGAACTACGCAGTATACAGCACGCCCTGAGGAGAGCAGGGCAGAGGCATGCCATTTTACCAGTGGTGGAGGCAGCATTGCCAATGGCGGTTTTTCTGGTAGCTCAGGGTAGAATTTCTGGCACAAACATAGCAGCAGGGCTGGTAGCTATAGCCACTGTAGTAACTGTGATTTCCTGGCACATGAAACAGCTTCAGGGCTTTCCTATCAGATCAGTTTCCTCAACTTAGTGTGGGTGATTCTCCTAGAAGCTTGACCCCAGGCGTGTTTCTTCTCCCTTTTAATATCCTGTATAATTTACATCAATCTCTTTCTTGCTTAAACCAGCCAGAGCAGACTCTGTTCTTCACAGCTACACCCAGGACTATACGCTGTACAGGTGGAAGGAAGAAACGGGACCAGGACACTGCATGAACTGGTGCATCATTTTCTATAAGCAAAAAGAAATCCAAAGGGGCTATTTGGTCTCCCCTCCTCCCCAGAAGGAAGGTTGCCTATCAGCCATCTCAAACAAGACGCTTGTTCTCAAGTCTCCAGGGAGAAAATTTTGCATACGCTCAGCAAGTACATAATTTCAGGAACCTACAACACTCAGCGTCGGAAAATTCTATGTTTGGTACTCAGGGAGATACAAGAACACTTTGCGGTCATTTAAAAGAAAATGTATTGACAGAGAGAGAGAAGGAGCGAGGGGGGTGGGGTCTTGGTGTATGCCACACCTTTGGGGGGCAAAACACGATTGTAAGAGGGACTTTACCCAACAAATGCAATCAGTGTATCCTGGTTTCTTATACCCTCAATGAATCCCCAACAATAAAAAAAAAAAATGCATTGAAATCACTCATTTCCTCACTGAATTTACCTTTGATGGTTTTAATCCTATTATGTATATAAATGAAGCTGCCAACTGTTCAGCGAGAGAAAATCCTTATCTTCAAGTTTTACAGTTTAACGTGAGTCAGACAAGAACTTAAGAAGTAGCAAAGATATTGATACTGCTGGGCATGTTTTACTTTATATACTGTCTCATTCAATCCTCTCAACAGCTCTGTGGTAGATGTAGTGGCCCCATTTTATGTGTGTAAAAGTGACTCATCCAAGGTATATAGCTGACTGTGGGGGAAGATCAGGTTATAATTAGGGGGAGTCTTTCAGATAAAAGAAAACTGTTTCCATGTCACACAGGCATGAAAAAGATTTGTTTTCCAGGGCAGCGCCTGTGGCTCAAGGAGTAGGGAGCCGGCCCCATATAATAGAGGTGGCGGGTTCAAACCTGGCCCTGGCCAAAAACTGCAACAACAACAAAAAAAAGGTTTGTTTTCAAAAAAAGAACTTACTGCTAGTTACCCTTTTACTCCCAGTCTTTGTTTTTTTTTTTATCTGAGACAGAGTCTCAAGTTGTTGCCCTGGGTAGAGTGCTGTGACGTCATAGCTCACAGCAACCTCCAACTCTTGGGCTTCAGTGATCCTCTTGCCTCAGTTTTTCTATTTTTAGTAGAGACAGGTCTTGCTTTTGCTCAGGCTGGTTTCAAACCCATGAGCTCAAGCAATCCACCTGCCTCAGCCTCCCAGAGCGCTGGGATTGCAGGCATGAGCCACCTCACCCGGCCTCTCCTCCCAGTCTTTTGAGGGCAAAGAAAGAAGTCAGGAACACGTCCTCAAATCTGTCAAGAGAGAGTCTACAAGAGAGCCCACCTGTTTTCCTTCTTTGCTTTATGAAAATGACAGTTCCCTTTCAGGACATAAATACATCTTCTTCCAGCACTTGAAGGACATCCTCTAATGTTTGTGCTAAATGAACTGTGATGATGATGTTGGTGGTTACATTTCTGCCACTGGTTTTCTAAAATCTTTTTTTTTTTTTGCAGTTTTTGGCTGGGGCTGGATTTGAACCCATCACCTTCGGTACATGGGGCCAGCAACCTACTCCTTTGAGCCACAGGCGCCCCTGGTTTTCTAAAACCTTTTGAGGAGCATTGGGTCTCAATACCACGTTAACATCTTTCCTTAAATATTTTTCTTACTGGCCTTAAAATACTTCAAAATTCATTTTTTTTAAATTATTAGAAAATGGTATGTAGTAACATTAACAAATGATGTTTTATGAATATATCCAGTTCCTGGAGAATCAGACTTGTGGTTCGCCTCAACTTCTGGGAAAGACTCCCCCCTAATTATAACCTGGTCTTCCCCCACAGTCAGCTATATACCTTGGATAAGTCCCTTTTAGACGTATATAAAATGTGGTCACTACATCTACCACACAGAGTTGTCATGAGGATTAAATGAGGTAATACATGAAGTAAAACATGCCTAGCGTGTAATAAAAACTCAATAAAGGGTGGCTGCTGGGGTTTTTTTCTTTTGAATTAAACTATGCATCTTCAGATCTCTACACGAGTATTTTTACATAAATATTATGTACATTTCAATGTAGGCGAGATTTTGCTCTTTTATTTCATCTTCAAAACTGCGCAAAGTTTTGCAGACCTCACCTTCTGGGATCTGAGCCGCCATCATCATTTTATTAAGCTCTGATGTCGATGCTCGTTCCACACCTTCTGACTGCTGCCGACATTGTTTTCTCTGGTCATGTAAGGAGCGGGCCAGCCCACAGGTTAGTGCCCCATCATGCTTTCTGCTGCCCTGTGGTTCAATTCAAACCCTTTATTGCTTGCAGTACAGACAGTCCCCGAGTTACAAACATCCAATTTACATACGATTTGCACTTACGAACACGAGCTATTGCACATAATAGGTAAATGTACCTGTTCCAACTTAGATGCAAATTCAACTTAAGAACAAACGTACAGAATCTATCTTGTTCATGACCTTGGGACTGCCTATGCCGTTTCAAACCCCTTGCTACCTTCATCCTCTCGTCCCCAGCCAACTATCACAGAATCTAATAGGCTTTATTTCTTTTTTATTGAGTCATAGCTGTGTACAATAATTCAGTCATGGGGTACAGTGTGCGGGCTTCACATACAATCGGAGATATTTTTATCAACCTGATTAAATTACCCTTCTCGGCCTCCCTTGCTTAGCAAATCATACCCAGAAGTAAACCTGTGCATGCCCAAAGCCACGGGCCACCAAATATGCCCCCATTTCAGCATCGAATAATGTACTGTGCTTATCAACATTGCTCCTCCACTCTCTCCACCTTCAAATTCTTCTCCTAGATACTTTAATAGTCAGCTCAAACTCAACTCTCCTGCTATTTCTTCTCACCCCTCTGAATTCTTTGAGTCCACACTGGTCTCCCTTAGATTTCAAGGAGCTTAAGGGCAGAGAGAATATCTTGCTCACAGCAGTAATATTCCCTGCCCATCCTCACAGTACACACACACACACACACACTTTTCTGAAAGATTGCTTTAGGACATAGTCAGTCCTCAAAAAATTGATTTGCACATCTTTTTTTAAGTTACAGCAGAGTACAATAGATTATTTTGTGCTGAATTTCTTCTTCCCTCAGAGCTCAGAACATCAAATATAACCGGTAAGAAAATCTTAGAAAGATGTATTCTCAGAACCAAGAACCACTGTGCCTTAAACAGGACCGTGGTTGTCTCCAGAGAGCCAGACAAACATCCCAGGACAACTCCACTGATGTGCAAACCCTCCCTAGAATCACAAGATGTTTGAGATGGAAAGAGCCTCAGGGCTCATGTTCCCCAGTCCTTCCAATAGGTGAGAAAACAGAACAGGAGAAGGGAGAGTGACTTGCCCAAAGCATCCAGATGTTTCCTTCCAAGAAGAGCCTGGAGCCTCCAGCCTCTTTCCACTCAATTTCCCTTTCTGTGCATGGCCTGGGGAGGACAGACCACTCTTGGAGGCTTTGGAAACCTTCCATCCTCAAAAGAGCCATTGGGAACTCCAAGGGGGAATGGGGCCACAGACTTTCCCCGGCATTGGGGGTGATGGCAAAGTTAGTGATCTCAGGTCCCTGAGCTCTCCCTCCACACCCCCACGCCCTCTCCTCTCCACAATTAATTCCTTCCAGCCCTTCACTTATTACCCCAGAACTTGAGAGTAAAGCCAGGAGGGAAAGGTGCCATCCCTGAGCATGGGTCCTCCACACCGCCCCTCCTGCACATAATCTCTGGGCACTGCCTCCTTTTGCCAGACGCTCCTGAAACAGTGCTGTGCATGGGCACATCTCCAGAAGCTAACAAGGATGGCAGAATTGTCTTACGGCCCACTTTAACTGAGCTAATTTAGAATTCACCTGACCAAGGGTGCCGTAAAACATGCTCCTAAAGATGCAATTGTTAATTACCACAAAATGACTCGTCTGTGCTCGGCAGCCCGGCGGAGCTGGAGGGGAAAGGCTGATTTCCAGAAATAATCCTTTCCTCCTCAGCAGGTAGGAATTAAATGTGAGGAAGGGCAAAGGGGATGGACGCAGAGATTTGCCCACAGGAACTGAACAGGGCTGTAATTAGTTTGTGTGTTTGCAGGTGTCATCTTTCACCCTCTGCCCCCGGAGGAGACTGCAGGTAAACTCAGAACCCTTGTGTCTCTGGGAGAAGGGCATGGAGATCCTTGGGGTGTTGAAGGAAGAGCTAGAAGCAAGATGACTGCTGGGGGCAAGGCAGGCGGTCTCTGCAGTAAAGAGGCGCCCAGTGCATTCACCCCTGTTTACTGCCTGCAGCTCCTCCCAGCTACTACAGAGCTGCCTGAGAGCACCCTAATTAGTGAGGGTTGTCAGCATCCCCATTAGAATCCCCAGATGAGCGAGCTAAGTGCTCATCTCAGCACTTCAAGTCACAGCCTCTGCAACATGGCCTTGAGTGGCCAGTCTCAAATTGTTCTTACCCTGTGACTTATTCTAACATCTCCATGTTTTATATTTATCTCAACTGTATATTTAAGCAAAGCCATCTCATATTAGCGTGGATTCCCATGGCTCTCTCATTGCCGGGGTGTCTATTATTTTACCGAAATGTTCTCCCTAGCACTATCTTTCCAAATGTTTGTATTTTTTTTTTCTACCACTTCGTTTGTTGTTTTCTGTCACGCTGGTCCCACGCCCTGGGTCCTGACCTCGCCGCAGTGGCTCTGAGTGGGCAGGAATTTGTTCCTGTTCTTTGCTGCCTTGGACTGTAGTCTTACATGTTAATCAGTCGAAGATTGTGTTCCGTGAATTCACCCTAAGCTCGCTCTCCTTAATATGCATTAATTCAGGAAACCCTTTTGGAATTTGCACTGTGGTAGATAGTTAATCTTCCTGTTATGCCATAAACCTTTGCCTGCCATGCTCCACCTGGGCAAGTAGAACAGCATTATTGAAACTAATGGGGGCCCTGCATTCTGAATTGAGAGAGCATTTTGAAGAGCAGGAATCAAACTCAAGCAGGATGGTATCTACGTAAAAACGTGATACATGTGGACACAGGATACATGTGGAGAGTTCTGCCTCTCCTTTCCACAATCACAGTTGCCAGGAGGATTCCAGGGTGAAGGGGGGAGGGTTTAGGGGACTCTCATTTTCTTGAAGCACCAGACAATACCTAGGTAAGTATATCAAATGTCAGCCTTCCCTTAGGCAATGTGCAGCTGACCTAGCTTAAGTCTGACACCCAAAACGAGTGGTTTTTGTGGAATGAGGGACGTCTAAGGTACTAAGAAAACAGAGCCTGCATTGCGGTCTTTTTGATATCCATGTAAACTGAACACGTAAATATGCTTGATGTGGATTTGTCTATTAAAATATGTAAGATGAGAGGTTGCTGTGAGCCGTGATGCCATGGCACTCTATCCAGGGTAACAGCTTGAGGCTCTGTCTCAAAAAAAAAAAAAAAAAAAACAGTAAAATATGTAAGATGATTAACAAAAGTCAAATCCAGTCATTTCTTTATTTTCTTTTTTTTTTTTTGAGAGAGTCTCACTATGTTGCCCTTGGTAGAGTGCTGTGGTGTCACAGCTCACAGCAACCTCAAACTCTTGGGCTTAAGCGATTCTCCTGCCTCAGCTTCCCAAGTAGCTGGGACTACAGGTGCCTACCACAATGCCCGGCTATTTTTTGTTTGCAGTTGTCATTTTTGTTTAGCAGGCCGGGGCCAGGCTCAAACCTGCCAACCTTGTTGTATGTGGTCAGCGCCCTACTCACTGATCTACAGGTACCGCCCCAAATCCAGTAATTTCAATTCATAGAGCCATAAACCAACCTTTCAAGGAACTTAAGATTACTTCTAACTTTGTGCTATGAAATTTTTCACACACATACAAAAGCAGAGAGAATATTTGATGAGCCCGGGTGTCCTTCACCTCACTCCAACACCATTAATTATGAGCTCCTAGAAATCCGGTCTCCCCGTACCCATCACCTCCTCTACCCACCCACCCTCAGAGCTAAATTCAAACTGTCTCAAAACATTTAAACTGCCAGACAGGGTGGCTCACACCTATAATAACAGCACTTTGGGGAAGTAGAAGACGGAGGTTTGCTCAAGGCCAGGAGTTCAAGACCAGCCTGGATAACATAGCAAGACCCCTTCTCTATAGGAAATTTAAAAATTAGCCAGATGTGCTGGCACATGCTCATAGTCCTAACTACTCAAGCAGGTGAGGCCAGAGGAGCATTTGAGCTCAGGAGTTTGATATTGCAGGGAGCTGTAATCATGCGGCCACACACCAGCCTGAGTAAGAAGACAAGACTCCCCTAACTGCCCCCTTCTATCATAGCCCGATTCAGCAGGAAGCAGTTAGATGAGTCTTCACCCCTTTTCCCTAACAGCAGTTAGAGTTTCTACTCGGAGAGGGAGAATTGATGCAGGACATTTGGCGCCCTAGCCAGCTCAGCGGAGCTGGCAGACCTGTCACCTCCTCCTTGATGGTGTTGGTGCTGCAGCAGCCAGCTGAAGA
This sequence comes from Perodicticus potto, assembly GCA_963574655.1. Lineage (NCBI taxonomy): Eukaryota > Metazoa > Chordata > Mammalia > Primates > Lorisidae > Perodicticus > Perodicticus potto. The sequence goes on along the minus strand of CAUYRH010142375.1, from coordinate 463 downwards.
ACCAGCAGGCTGGATGACAGGCAAGGAGGGGGACCCCCAACCCCCACCGGAGGCTCCAATAGCCAAAAAAGCTGGACAACTGCTGAGGAGACACCTGTGCCTTGGTGTGTCCTTCACTTTACACTTAGGACTAAATGTGGAACCCCCATTTCCTATGCCTAGGTCAATTTCTTGTGAATTTCCTAGGCCTCAATTCCAAGAGTGGACTGTATCCATTCACTGATACACTCATTCACCTTGCCCCCGGTGGAAGGGACTGTATTCATTCGTTTCCTGGCCAAGGAACCCATACACCTATATATACCCTGAGACTAAAGGCCTACAGGGGGAGATGGGGAAAGACCGGGAGAGAAACGGAGATAGCTTCTCTCTCCCCACTTGAATTCTCTCCTTCTACCGGGAGCTTTAGTGTTTTCTGTATTCTTTTCTGTAAATAAATTCTGTCTTACCACTGGGGGGTAGG
>CAUYRH010142367.1:0-36196 GCA_963574655.1 Perodicticus potto | reverse complement strand
AATGTGCTTCATATACAATCAGAAACATTTTGATCGTACTGTGAGAGATAGCCCTCATAGCATTTTCTTAATCACTATATAAAGACATTGATACTCTACATTTAATAAGTTTCACCAGTACCCTACTAAGATGCATCGTAGGTGTGATCCCACTAATTGCCCTCAGTTTTATATTGCAGGTTTCTACTTTTTTTCAGTTTCGGTTTTATAATGCTATTAATGCTATGCAGCCTTAAAGAAAGATAAAAACTTTACCTCTTTCATGTTTACATGGATGGAGCTGGAACATATTCTTCTTAGCAAAGTATCTCAAGAATGGAAAAAAAAGTATCCAATGTACTCAGCCCTACTATGAAGCTAATTTATAGCTTTCATATGAAGGCTATAACCTTCATATGAAAGAATATGGGGAATATTCTTATAGCATAAGAATATGGGGAAAGTGGCGAGGGAGGGGGGAGGGTGGGTGGAGGGAGGGTAAATGGTGGGGCCACACCTATGGTTCATTTTAGACGGGTTCAGACAAAACTTACTAAATGCAGAATACAAATGTCTTCATACAATAACTAAGAAAATGGCATGATGGCTATGTCAAACAGTTTGATGAAAATGTTTCAGATTGTATATGAAACCAGAACATTGTACCCCTTGATTGCACTAATGTACTCAGCTATGATTCAACAATTAAAAAAAAAAATTCTCGCTTTCCAGACTTTTTTTTTTTAATTTTTATTAAATCATAATTGTGTACATTGGTGCCTTTCCAGACTTTTAATTGGTTCTTTTTTACAACTATCATTTTTCATTTTGTACCTTTTAAAAAATAATATCTTCTTCATTTTTGATGTGTTACTTTTTTATTTATCTCCTTGCAGAGTCTCAATATGCTAATATTAAAGTTTTTATCAGACTTCTCCATAAGATTAATTTCTTTAGATGATCACTATTCTGAATATGTATTTTGTTACCTGTTTCTTTGTATTATGTTTAAAGTGCTTTGTAATTTTGATTTAACAACTCATTTTGAGAGTTCTTACTATTGTCTTTTTGCTGTGTTTTAATTTTTTCTTTTTCCTTCTGTGTGCACCCCACCCTTCCTGGTATCAATTTGTCTCTCTTCTTGTGTGTGTGTGACTGCTTCCTCTTACCCATGTGACTCTAACCTCTATATCCTCCCACAGCCAAATCTTTACAGGTAGTTTCTAGGATTCTTTCTTCATTGATATTGGGGATATCATAGATTTATCCCTTGGGCTGATGGCTGGCTTAATTCAATAAGTGGCCATGGTGGCTAGCACTGTATTTTTACTTGTTTCATTTTTTAAGCCATTTTTATAGGGCAAACTAACTAGTTTTACATTCTGGCTCCAAGCAGTAAGCCAACCTCTGGTTTCCCTTTTTACACCCTCTTCTTCCTCACCCTCAATCTAGTTTGAGCATCTTAATTCCTATTTACTTACCTGGAGTGGAAGCCCCCCCCGAACTGGAAATTGCTACTTCCAGACTTGAAACTCAGTAAGTTTATGTCTTTAGCTCAGCACACAGTTTTACATTAATTTTCTTTGTGTGGTTCAAAAGCTCCGAACCTTGGTTTTAAGTCTGATCATATTTTTCCCTTTTCTATTCTGATAATATCCATTGTTTGTAGAAGAGGGTATTTGACAAGTAAACATTCTGTTCTGCCATGACATCTTCTACTTTCAGAAGCTTAAAACCTAATATAGGCAAGATTCAGACGGAGATTCCTAAACACGTTCTTGATGGCAGGAAGCCTTTCTTTTATGTTTTTATAGAAATGTAGTCTTTCTGTTACTCAAAATAATATTTAAGCCTTATTGCATGATCAGAGTAGTGTGGGCCTTTCTATTTTAAATAAAGATTTAGATGAGAAACACCGCAGGTGGCTTGGAGATAATATGGCATGCATGGGACTGTCTCCTGGGGTGTTATTGTCTTCTCTGCTATTTTCCATGATATACAAAGTTTCATGAAAGATCCTATACACATCCAACATAGCATTGGCTTGAACACATTTTATTGGTTACTTTTCCCTAAAGCTAAGAACTAATGTCTTGAAAAACAATGTCTACTTTTTTATAAATAAGTTGCTTGAACCACTTCTATGTGCTGGCATTTCTAATACTGAAATCTTTTCTTTTTAATGCCTTCTTTTTGCATTTCACTGAATCAGATAAACTTCAGTTGTCAATGTTATGACTAGATCTCTGCTCTGAATCATTTTCTTTAAATCCAAACAACATTGTCCCTCCCTCCCCCAATCTGCTGGTAAAAAGAGCATGAGTAAGTGAAAACTAGTATCTCCCTACTAAACAAAAAAATAATAAAAAACAAACAAAATCATCTCATAATCGAGGTATCTGAATTTCACTGACATGACACTCCCAAATGACAGACCAGAACATCTTCAGCAATATCAATATGTAATAATTACATACAAATATTAATCTGAAGTTCAAGGACACATTTTCTGATTGTATTTATTCCTTCGGTATTTTCAGAAAACACAATAAAGATTTAATTGTTAGATAGCCAGACCATAAATAAGTTTCTTTCAAACTGAAGAATGGAAAAATTACCTCATCTTCATCATTTTCAGGGAATTGATCAAATTTGTCACATTCGGGGGGATTAACATGACGTACATTGGACATTTTGTGTGTATGTTTGTGGGCATAGCCTTTGTATTACTGAAGAGAGTTTATATGTCTAAATAGAGGGAAACTCGTATTTCTGTCATGAAGCCAACTGATAGAACCTGAGATTTGACCCTTCATATGTTACAGCTCCACTAAATGGTAAATTCCTTGAGGTATGAGGCTGTCCCAGTTTCACACAGAACAGAGCATATTGTTAGGCCCCTTCACTGTTGCTCAAGGTGCTGTCTGAAAAGTCATGCTTAAAGTTGCCATACATGGAGAAAATGGGAAATTGCAACTAAATGTACCTTATTGATAAAATATTCATTACAAATATTTACAAAATATTTATCAAGTATTCTGTACATGTTAGACATCTATTTGTAAAATTTTATAATGAATAATTTGTAAATTTATTTAGGTAAACCTTTAGGTACATTTAGCTACAACTTTACATTTTCCCTATGTATGAGGACGTCAGGGGTGACTTTTGGGATACTCTGTATTTTTCATGTGGCCCTACACACTATAATTCCTTCCACTTGAATTATAACCACCATTATGCAGCTTTCGATAACCCCTTAAGCCTTTTAAGCATCTCCTATGAGTATTTCTAATACCCTATACATTGTGTTTTTCTATCAATCTGTATTTGATTCTCAGGAACATTTTTCCCTTACCATTGTGCTATGGATATCATGAGGGCAGAGGCTGAACCTTTCAATTCTATGTGATTTCTTGGGGAAGTGCTAAATAAATGCCTTTGAATGAAATTGAATGATGTTACTCACTATGTCTATGAGTGATCTTACAAAAACCTGGGCTGTCTATTATTATTATGGTGGTTTTCAGTTGAATCCTAATATAGGGAAGATACAACCTGCTTAAGTTAGTCAAAATAGTAGTGGCTCTATATAATTAAAGCAGATTTTCTCCCCTATGTCTTGGCTTCCCGTGCTCATTGAGAATAGCATTGCTCTGTCAGGTGACTCTGTCATCTTCTGGAGCTTCATTCTTCTTTACATTCAGACAGTGTATAGAAAATGAGGGAGGATGTGAAATCCTAAAAGTACACTCATGACATTGACCGGAAGTCAATCCATTGACTCTAGCTAAGTTGGAAGGAAAGTTTGAACATGTATTCTAGTTAAGTGGTAGGATAAAATAAAACAAAGTTTAGTTAACCCAGGCTTGTCCCTGCCATGTTGCCATCTAAGGAAGTCTAGAATCTAGTTTCTCTGTCACCAGTGGTTCATATGTCTCAAGCATTTTTTTTTTTTTTAATCACAACAGATTGGTCATTAACTACTTGGGACTTAATTGTCAACATGTTCCTGGGTTTTGAGTCTGTGTGTTGTTTGCTATACTTTCTTAATGTGAATAGGAGCTGGTAGGAATATTCTATTGACAAATGCAGTTTTTAAAAACTTGAGAAGTAATTTTGTACCTTGATAACAGAAATAAGATGTCTTTCTAAAAACCTATAATGCAGAATTTTTTTTTTTTTGCAGAAAAATATTTTTAAGGATGACTGCCTGACTTTACACTTTAGCAAGTAAGATGCATTTATCAAGGTTACTCTCCTGTTTTAGTCAAATGGGTATTCAGAAATCTCTTATAATAGAAGTGATCTCTGGTTTTAATCAAATGGTTATTTATAAATTTCTCATAATTAATATCATAATAGAAATTACATAATTTCTTTTTCAGTAAGTGCTACTTTTTTTGTATAATCCATTTCTTTTCTATCACTGATCTTTTAACTACTAACTTGTCCGGGATGTGTTTCTTTTTAAGTGAAGCAAACTAAAGTGGCATAATTAACTTATAATAACTAGAGGCAATTCAAATGTTTTTCTCTTTTTATTGTAAGCAAATCTGCTTTAGCAGTTCCTAAGAAATGACCGATTTAGCACTCTCTTTGAAGTATGTTTACATAAGAGTTTCAATATAAAGATGACTGCTCCTTGACTTTGGTGTATAGTAAATAATGAAATTGAATTTTCCTTTGGAATACTCTGTTTTTTTTTCTTTCTGTTTCTAAGAAAGGAATCATTATTTTGTAAATAAGGTATATTTCAAAAACCAAGTTGTCAATGGAAAGGGTTCATTCAAATCAGAGATATAAGACATACTATATAACGTGGGGTATAATTTTTTTTTTTAGCTTACATCTACGGCTGAGAACGTTGTAAGTAGAGATTTAAGAGGGCAGGCTTGAGGACTGACTGGCCTCCTGTAGTTTCTCCTAAACCTGAAAGATTATTATATCAAAAGTCGGCATTTCATTGCCCCCCCATATCCATAAAGAAAATTAAAATCATATGCTGCACAGCAAGCTAAAACCATTCAGAATGCTCATAAACATATTTAAAGCCAAAATTACAGCTGTTTCTTGACTCTCGGTTCCACACACAGCTCTGGATGTGGCTTCTCCTTTGCTGTGCACACACTGTGGCAGTAATTCCTGCATTCTATGAACCCTAGCTTTCTACAAGAGCATTTTTTTGGTGGTGATATAGTGCCCTGGTAACAAAGAGTCCCCCCTCATATCATGTGACCACCATTTCAAGGGAAATACTGTCCTTCATGTGCTCTTGACGTTCTACCAGAGCCTTGTCTTCTTTTGCTAGGGAAGGAGCTAACAGGTTTTCTCAAATATGCAACCAAAGTATTTCCTCAAACACGCACTGTTTGGTAACCCACTGTCAGCTTTTTCTTTCTCTAATCCTGAGGCAAGATTTGGAACTTAGTTGATTGCATGTGAGTTTAACTGATACCACTGGTAGCTCTAAGCCTGTGTGAGCACCTTTTCCTGTCACTCTGCTCCAAAATAAGGAAGAATCAACAGTCACACATGAACTTTAATTAACTTCCACTTGAACATACCATATGGTATACAGAGTTGTAGGAAGTATGAAATCTTTTGCAAAATGGAAATTTCTCAGATTCTGACAAAGTGGGAGTAAATTTATTATTATTTTATCTTCATTATTATTAATGTATGTTTTCACTGTCTCACCCTCACTCTCAGAGTCTGAGGTAATTAGGTGAAGTCCCCAGTGAGGAAGGTAAAATGTACATTGAGGTGATGAGGAACCTTAGGAGATAACACTTGCATTGAGGAAGTACTTACCGCACGTTTATGGTGATCTGTTCAGTTGATCTCAGCTTTATTTATATTACCATCTAGTGAGCAGGATGTATAGTAGAAAATGTGTGAGGTATGTTATGGCTTCCCCTTGTATAAATGATAAAACTCATGTTTAACTCACCAACTCAGCAATCATGCACAGAGTTAATACTTGGTAGCTCAAAGATGGATGATTTCCACCAAAGACCATTCCCTAATAATATTTTTGCAGGTTTCCTTCTTAGCTTACATCCAATTACTGAATTATTAAAAACAAACAAACAAAAAGCCTTTCATATCTGCTAAGTGGACAAATTAGATTTTATCTAGTAGGAATTCTCTTTGGGGAGTAAAATAAATGTAAGTTATTCATTTATGTATTAATTTGAATTCTCAAGAAAGAATTGAATTGAGTTCTCACATTAAGGACAGAGTTCTAAGGGTGAACCCTACTGAAAGGCTTTGCTGTACAACCTGTAGTTAGACTTCTAAGGAGCCCAGAAAGAGACTGGGCCTTGTATTCAAAAGGTCCCCAGCAGAATCATTAGCCAGGATAGAAAAATTTGCTCCATTTGGCTTGTAGAGGGAAGTCTTTATCTTCCCAGTACCATTCTTCCTAGAAAGAATCCAATACTTTGTTTTAAAGCAGAGAAAACCTATCTTAAGACACAATTTTTCATAGACTTCTTTTATATAAAATCAGTAAGAGTAGAGATGCTTTGGCTAAAGGAGGACAGAACCTCCCTCAAACTCAAGCTTCATGTCTTGTCTTCTCCAAGTTTCCTCTTCTTAGTAACCTTAGAGGGAGCTCACAGCCTCCCTGAACACATCTAATAATCACTGGCTCACGACAACTCAGACCCCTTGGGACTCATTTTCCTTAACCCAAAGAGAAGCCACCCACTCTATCTTGTCTAATAGAACAAGGGAGAATATTGGAAACTTGGTGTTTGAATGTGCTAGGTATTTTATAATATAGACTCCCCTAAGAACAGTAAAATCTCTGTTTATATACAACAATAACTAACAACATACATATATTTCCAAATATGGGAAAGAGAACTATGAATACACATATGTGTATGTTTACAGGATCAGGGTTATGCTTATGCAGAGTATGTAGTTGTTTATGCTGTGTGATTGGAAAAGAACTTCCTCAGACAAAATATACTTCCCACTGGCCCTGTTGCCTGCATAGAGTCTTCCATTACCTATTCCTTTGGGTAATGGCAATTGTTGGAAAAGAAATAGCAGCTGGGGAATGGCATATATTCCGCCATTATTGGCCATTAATTGTTTAACTTTCAATCAGTCTGTTAGAGGAAAGGTTGGAAGGTGGGACAGAGGAGAGTCAAAGGAAATAGGAAGTGTAGAGAAGTGGGATTTGCAGAGAGCATTATTTAGACATTATTCTTCTGTGCATTATTTGGACAGAAGAGGTTCTGACCAATTGCAATATGGCACAGGTTCGTCTGGGAGAGTTGTATATTTAAAAACCAGAACTCAACAGAAAAGAGGTATGAGGGTGTGGGGAACTTGCCCTTTCCTCTGAAAGCTGGCTGAAAGATCAACTCACAATTAAGGCAGATTAATGAAATCAAGACAATTATTTTCCACGCATGCAAGTGTGATTAGTCAGTTTCCCAGTGGGGTCCAGAAATGTTTATACCCTCCTTTTAAAGAGGAGGGGGAGATGAGGGGCAATACATGGTTGCTAGGGAGTGTGAATGGATGGGGGAAACAGACTGACTTGTAAATGATTCTTTTTGCAAATTAACCCGGGACACAGGCATTATATTTAAAATGATTTGGGCCAGATCTGGTTGAGAAGACCTTGAAAAAGATCTTGATCTTTTTTCCCTTGTAATATCATGAGATAACGGGGCAGAAAGTGAAGTTGATTATTCTTTTTGATCCACCTGTCTGGTTTCCAAGGCCTGTTGATCTCTACGGTCCTTCAATACAAAATCTTCCTTATACCAAGGAGTCATATTTTGGGGTGAAATTTCCTGAGCTCCTTCAGAAAGTAGAGGTGCTAAGGAAATCTTTGTTGCTGTAGTGTTGTTTTTTTTAAAACTATAATACTTGATTTCATGTTGAGTATCACCTGTATCTAAAATTAATAAACATTGGCTTTTGTATTTGAAAAAGGGTGAGAGGGAGATTGGCTTGGTGTCTGAGTCACAGTCAAAGTTTTCCAGTTGTGTTGGTGTGTTTCTCTATGAATTTCTTTACTTTAAGCTCTTTACTTCTAAAAATGTCTGGATTCTCTTTCTTAAAAATCACCTTGAGAAAAGTGTCTCTAATATGCTGTTGACTATTTTGAAACACATAGAATAGATTACTGGGGTGCATGGTGCCGGGAGAGGTGAGGGGGAATGAGTCTTTGTGTAACACCCTGTAGGTAGATAACAAAAAGTAGGTTCCTCGGGCTCAGAGGGGTCTGTTCTATGTTTAGTGGGCAGCCTGTTAACTATTTCAGTATCTGCTAAGGAATTACTAAAACTGAAATATAAACAACTTCTCCATGTCAGATAAATTTTATCTGCATACCTAAAATGTGGAGCTTCCATAAGGATTCAGAGGAGATGAAGATATAAATAAATAAATACGTCCAAATACAGCCAGATGAGAAAGAAGCCTAAAATGATAAATTGGGAAGTTTTAAATGGTCATTAGACTTGAGCAAGTCAAATGGCTACCAAATGGAGTTTCATTTCTCATTTTATTTATAAACATTCCTATAAAATTGCAAGGAGAAAAAAAGGGAAAAACCTTGAACTCCCCTGAAAGACATTTTGTGCCACGGATGTTGAATCATTATTAAGTATTCACCTGTCTTAAATGGGCTCTTTCTCCAGCCTCTGCATCATACATCTTAATGTCAGTAACATCTGCAACTGAATGGTAATGTGGATCAGTGAAGATAATCACGAGTTAATAAGAGCTTTCAAATCATGCTTTGGCTAGTGTACACACCCCTTAATGTATTTCTTGGGATAATTTACAAGTACAATTTTATTAAATGCTTGTGCTTGATCAAAAAGTGCTTGTGTATGTAATTAGCTGTGAACCTGAATTTTTAAAAATTACTAGCACCGTGCTTGTTTTGTTTCATGCAGCCCCTTACCTTTTAGCTTTCTTTGGAGCTCACATCTCGGAAGTCATCGTTTAAAAATCATTCTCAGTTTCTATTTGAGTTCATCGGTGACGATAAGGGTGTCACCTTCCTCTTTTTTGCTAAGTCTATGCACCACCAAGATGAAAAGATAAAAGGGAAACCTGTGCTCTTTGCTCCATTGAGAAATCTCAAGTGCACTGGGTCTAGTGGGGACACGTTGACCTTTAGTATTTCTGGTTTTGTTGCTTTTTATTTATTTTGCTGCAGAATGCGATTGGTCATGAAAAATAACCAAGGACGTTATGTTGGGTGGTGGAGGGAAGGAGGAAGAGTGACCCAGTTTTGATTAGTTAATTCAGATTAGGGAGTAAATTCTGATTTCACAGCTGTTGTTCAGGTTCAATGGCACTACCAATTTTTCCATTTCAAGTTCCCGTATGTACAGCTGACAGTTTCCTCAGCTAGAATCTTTTTTTAATGTCCCTGCTTGGCAGAGGCTCGACCTTTCCCCCGTGATTTTCAGGAGCCTCCTTCCCCTGTGCAGTTTTGCCAGAACTACTTGGTGGTGAGCTTCAAATCTCCTGTAATCCCAGTCCTAGCAGGCCCTTAAAAAATGTAGCAATGCACAGATGTGCAGTGAAAATTTTAAAATGTGCACTTTCTTTTAGGAATATGAACACTGAATATCACATAAACCTCTGATGTTCCCCTTGCCACCTTCTAGAGCTCAGCTAACCCTTCTTTCTGTGTTTATATTCATGGCTCTTCGGCACGTGGTCGGCCAGCTTTGAGTTTTCCTGCTTTGCCATCTCTTTTCTTCTATGCCAAATAGCTTACTGGTTTTATGATGTGGGCAGGGACCAACCAGGGAATAGTGTGAGTCCACAGGCTCCATTTCCAGTCATGGCCCGGTCTGAGTGTTAACATAGGCCTTAGTTAGAGACAAAGTCTTGTTCTCCACAAAGCTCCCTTTCACATTTTAAATAAAGAAATGATAAATATCAAAAGATCAACAGTTTTCCAAAGAAGCCAATATATAATAGTCATGCCCAGGAGTGCTGTTATAACTGAAAACCTTACAATGAGCTTTGAATTGTGGCTTTATTCCATTTTGTTTTTCCTCCTTATAATAGGGTCCCTTAAAAAAGAAAGAGGAATGGAAAGAGGGAGGGAACTTTGAGAGTGGTGACTGAAATGAGACTGATCAGTTAGATGTAATGAAGCAAAGGAACAATCTTCAGTTTGGGAGGCTTTTTGTCATTGTTGTTGTTGGGGGTGTGTACGGATACGCTGAAAAATAGCTCAGTTGCAAAATAATTCCCATCGTGTGAGTCTGCATTAATTTAACCAGATGAAGTGAGTATTTTGTGGGTGCGTGTGTGGTGGGCCATTGGCAAACACCCTCCCAGGGGAGTTCACATCCTTTGAAATAGGAAGTTGTAATGGATCTAATTTTTTTCTTCTTGTTGAGGAAAAATCATTTGTGGTACGTGTGCACCTTCCTCGTTTCAGAATATTTATGAAGTTAGGATTTCTCCTATTTTCGAGATGGGCAATCGTCCTTCAAATTACATAAAATCTTCTTGCATTTCAGGATTTTGAGGGCTTTGAAAATGTCATCTCTTTTAAGAACCTCAGCAAAATGAAGGATTCTGACAGTGACATTGGTTTAAACGATGTGCTGGTAGCAGACGGGTTAATAGGCACAGAGCAGAGCTGAGTGCATGGGCATTGTTCGGTGTCTGGCTTAGCTAGGAACCACAGGGAAGGATTTTTGCAAGGTCAGATGACTGGGTGGCATGTCATTGTCTGGATATAATCATTTCTTCTGGGGCGGTATGGACGTATGAGTTACTTTACTTTTTGTTACCTAAAGTGTCTGTGAATAGCAGAATATCTGTGGTTGAAAGTTAATCCGTGATTAAACTGATGAGGCCTTGAAATCACCAGATAAAATCACTGCTGTGTTTTGATGGTCAAAACAAAGAGGTAAGATGGGGGCTGTTATGCAGAAAATTCAGGCTGATGCTCTGAGTCTGCAGAGAAAAGCCAAAAAGATACCCAAGCTAGAGTGGGCCACCCTGTTGTCATCATGGCTGATGGATGGCTGTGCGTGGAGTGGTGAAGGGTTTGGTCTGGAAATTAAGAGATTCAGTTCCAGTTCCGGCTTGACTGCTGACTATATATATATATATATATATATATATATATATATATATTTTATTTTTTTTGAGACAGAGTCTTCACTTTGTTGCCCTCGGTAGAGTGCTGTGGCATCACAGCTCATGACAACCTCCAGCTCTTGGGCTTAGGTGATTCTCTTGCCTCAGCCTCCTGAGTAGCTGGGACTAAGGGCACCGGCCACAACACCTGGCTATTTCTTGTTGCAGTTGCCACTGCTGTTTTAGCTGGCCAGGGCCGGGTTCTAACCCTCCACCTTGGTATATGGGGCCAGCGCCCTACCCACTGGGCCACAGGCACCGCCCAACTGCTGACCATTGTTAACAGGGCCACAGAGCAGCAGAAGAAACAATTTCATTTTCATGTTTTTTGCCTTTCATTTGTCCATCTGTAAAATGGGGATGATGACACTTTGCCATTCCCTGTGTAGATCTGCTTTAAATCCTTTGGTGGAAAGGTGCTCCAGAAATTCGAGCTTGTGTGTATTGTTTGAGAGCATCAGCCACCACCATGCTAGGGACGGCTGTCAGCAGGCTTCAGCACCTTCACACACACCAAAACGGAGCATCCTTTAATCTACCTGAAAGGCAACATTTAGCAACATTGTGTAGACCCACTTTAGGTATTGACACCTTGAAGTAAGACCCACTTAAGTGCAAGGTGAAAAAAAGCTCCTTCCCCATCCTAGGTCTTCCACTCGTACAAATGAAAATAAGGAGATTTATGAAACAGCAATGCAAATCTTCACGCTAATCAACAGAGTTTAGAAAAAATCAGCCAGGAGCCCTGAACATGCCGGTGGCAAGTGTACTGTTTCAGCCTGCAAGAGATAAAGTACACTGGTGCATATCGGTTAGTCTAATTTATTCAGAGTCTTTGCCATATCACAACCTTGTGTTTGATTTTCTTATAAACTAATAATTTCTTGAATGAACTAATACTGCTACCGCCACCAGTACCTCTACCTTGTAGAAGTTTTTTATTGTTGTGTATGCAACTAAATTGAAATATCTTTCACTTGAAATATTGACTTTAATATCTCATTTGAAAAATTCATGAAGCCTTTGATGTTAAATCCATACTCAATTTAGCCAAATGCCATTAGAATATGCAATACGCCTGAATACAGAAAGCATTATTGTCTGTGTTTCTGCAGAAGAATTACATTTTATGACTGTAACGTCAGGATCTTTTTTGGATTTGTGCATGAGGAAAAGAAAGGGAAAGGCAGCACATTAGATGCAAAATGAAAAGTGGTATTGATTAGGCTCTCATTTACCCACTCTCTGCCTCATTCCCTAAATGCATGGAAATAAGGGTTATGCCACTGCAACTAACAATGCTCTGTAATGAATGGAACAATCTTTAGAAAATTAGTGTGAGCATGTATGATAGTGCACAGATGTTGCTCCGAGTAACTGTCATACATTTCTTTTACATCTCCATTTACATAAGTCTCTTTATTTCCTAATAGTATCATAATAGAAACATGACAATAGTTAATGATTTCATAAAACATGTAATGTAAAGGCTGTCAGAAAGGTAGAGCGTTAATTGAAACCTATAGCTATACCGCATTAGAATTACATTTCCTAGATGAGACATGTTAAAAATATCCCTCTTGAACGGAGTAAGACAAAGACAGGTATTAAAAAAAAAAAAAAAAAAAGCAACAACAACAAAACAAAACTCATGCTTTCAGCAAATTAAAAAAATTTTTTTCCTCCCAGTAAAACACAGACAAACAAATATTGCAGAATCCACTGTGTGCTAATAGAATGTTTTTTGCCTTTAGTAATTTATGGGCACTTTCCCCCCATCTATCGATCACATTTTAAAAAGTAAACTGCATTAACATTTTAGAGTATAATGGCTCCAGAAAATGTTTGATTTTTATCACTACTAAAACCTCATCATGGCACCTGCTTTTGTGTTAGTCAGTGTGGGAAAGGGAAGCTCCTTTCTGAGTGAAAGGGCGGGCTGTCTGCACCTGCGATGTTTACATGGGTAATCCGTGATGCCTGGGGACACAGGCTGCAGGCCGTGCTGGGACAGGTCATGCTATTTTTAAGAGTGCAAAGAACACATTTGTGAAACTGGGGGTGTGGGGAAGAGTGGAGCAGAGAACAGACGGGGAATGGAGAGTTTCTGACCCAGTGAGGTAACTGACTAGGCAGAAGACTAAAGACCCTTTGAGAACACCTTGGATGCGGTCCTTGAGCTCCAGGGCGTTAGGCCCCTAGTTCTTGCCTGCTCTATAGCACCATCTCCTGGTCAGTCTGCGATTTCCTGTCAGTCGGGGTGGAGAAGCGAACCGTTCTGCTCAGACGAAGGTCGCTGCTGACTTCATTTTTAACATGGCAGCGTGTAAATTGCAATTTACTCCAGATTTTAGGGGGGGCGGATAGGGACCATAGTTATATTAGAGAAGTCTAATAGGACGTGGACTCACAGTATCTTTACAAAGAAGAAAGCAGCCCCCCTCCCCCTTTTTTCATGGAGCAGAAAGTATAAGAATCATGGATTTTTAGAACAAGACTAAACCATCTGTGCAAGAAAATTTATTCTCACCTTGATCCTTCAACATCTTGTGTATCTTCCATTCTATTAAATTAAGGCATTACTGAAATATGTTTAAAATTGAACACCATCCATCATAGAGATTGAGTTAGAATATCTACATAATATTTACACATCTCAACAGGAAAAGTAATTTTTCTTTTCAGTAGTTATCATTTTTGAAAACCCGGGTTGACTTGTAAGCCACCGTCTGTCTCATCCCTTACTAAGCATTTCCTCGGCTGATGCATTTCACTGATTTGATCTCACTGATAGGGTAATAAAATCATTGGTCACTCAGACACAGAGCTGGTAGCCATGTGTTGAATCACCTGCTGTTAATTCAGATAGAGGTATACAGACGGGACTCAGGGACCCAAACGTGCTAATCTGAGAAATCCCTCGGCAATATCCCACGGATTACAATATTGCTGAAATATCCGGTATATTACTGCAAGTTAAATACTTCTGGAATTAATTATTAAAAGTGTATTTACCAAGGTTTAGCAACTATTTAATATGTGTTGCTTCCCAATGGGAGATTAGCCTATCTAAGGGCTGTGGAATCCTGGGGACTCTGAAATTTATTTAACAAATGATAAGCAGCTGATTAAAAATAAATTAAACGCTAGTTAAAAGTGTTTAGGAAACTCATTTAACGTGTTTCATTAGTAAGGAGTTTCCTCATCCCATCTTTATTGTTTTAGAATTACTGTCTTTATATACTGGGGTAGGAAACAAGATGGCTGCCAGAGAAGAAGTGTGTGATGTGAATAACCATATTTCTTAATGACTTTTTGCTCTCATGAAAGTTTTATTTTTAAGATGATTTTAATCATTTTTTAATGCCATAAAAATAGATATCTTAACATGACAGAAATTTAGAAGACAAATTTTGATAGGTTTCCAGGTACAGACCATTATGGGATTTGCTTATACTATTTCTATTTTCATCTTGAGATAAAAATCAGGGACATGTAAGTGTCCCTGACTCTATTTTCCAAATTCTTTCTAGAATTTGAGGTCCTATAGTTAGTGCAAGGAAAAGACTCATTCCGTCTTATATATTCACATAGAAAAAAATGTAAACTATGATTTTTGACAAAATGATTTGAATTATATTTTGAGATGTTTTCAGAGCTCATTATTCATTATCTAGTCATTATACTAGGGCTATTCACATACTTTCTTTTTTAGTTTAGTTTTCAAGGAATTGTCACACTTAAAATTGCTTATGCACAGTACACAGCGAACCAGCCTGCTTTAGTTTGAATCAGGAAAGTTCAAGGACTCGGACCAGCACTGGTCTTTCTTTATGCAGAGATTTCGTAGAAAACAGGGCTATTTTGAAGCATACTCAGAAAAGCTATGGGAATTTTATGACAAAACAAACCTGAAGACATGTTTAAAGATGGAACTGTGTGTTTTGTTTTAATACATACAATGATGTTTTATGTTTTTGAAATCAATATCTTTGCATCTAAGCCGTTATTATTATTTTTTAAAGTGTAGGCTCCTCGAGACTAAGATCTCAGTCTTTATGGAGTTAAAAGGCATCCTGACAGTCTGTGCATTGTGGTTAGCCCAACTAAGTTAGGAGTAATGACATGTTCTGAACAGGGAGCTCATTCCTGCTGAAGTCTAAATGCTAAGGGTTTGGAGGGAAGACTTTTTTAGAGGGAATGAAGTGGGAGTGGGGAGCTGAGGTGTAGTTTGGAAGCCAGGTCTCCTGAGGGCATGTATGCGCTGTCCCTGATTATTTGGCTCTGGCTCCCCCACTTGTTATTCACCAGCCTGGTTGCAGCAGAGAAGGCTTTCGGGCTGGAGAACAGAGGTGCATCTTAAGATGTCTGGGAGGAAGAGGTGCTAAATTGGAGATGACTGTACAGGTGCACATCTTATCAAAAAATCATGGCAGATACACCAGATTTATTCAGACAGGAAATTCCCACTACTGGCAAAATATAGGCCAAGCAAAAAATGGTAATCAGAAATAGCGACTTGGACTTTTGGTAACAGAAATCTCTGTAGTACCAAATCCTAAATGGATAATGTGCAGGTAAATAGGTGAACTTGATAACAATACAGAGTCTGAGATTGACTTGTGTGGGTTGTGGCTAAGAGCTGAAAGTCAATGATAATAATTGAGTCAGTTTATCTTCGAGATCAGGGATAATCAACCTGAAAGACAAAAGGAGTACCTTCTTCATTTATCACCCACATCTTGGAACTAGACGACACAACGACTTATGGTTCCTGCACGAGGCAACTCCAAAGGAAAAGGTAACGTTTACACAAATCCTGAAGATAAATGTATGTAAAGTGAACCTTCCACAGTTAGCATGAGTAGATTTGCCACCAGTGGGGGAGTGAATAAAATCAAGTGAAGATAGAATGTGTGTTGGCTGTGCTTATTGACCATGGCCACTGGTCGGCCAGCAGCTGTGGTCTTTATGTTACTAGGAAAGGCTTTGAAACCTCTCCTGGACCATTTCCCACCCTCGTGGCTCCCTGAGCAATGCTGATAACAACTGGCCAAGCGACTGGTTATGCTGTTGAAATTACCTCTTTGGTCTCACACAGAGCCATCCTCGATCCATGGAGAAGAGCCAGCATGTCTGGAGAGATGGCAAGTGGGACTGAATGCAGCCCATTTTACGTTGGGATTTTATTATTCCACAGGAGACCCTTCATTGGAAGGATATCTGATGATAGATCTTGCTGCTAGGCAGTATTGGTAAATGCTGGGCTATTTTGTCTTGAGGCGGGTCTCTGAGAAGTTGCCTTTTGTGCTGCAGAGGTGTCTTGGTTTCTGACAGCTAAAGACACATTGATACTAAGTACCTAGTTACAGTCTATCTCTACATCTCTATCTATAATGATCATCACATTCAGGTCTAGAACTGCGGGAAAACCACACATGTTGAGTATAGATCTATTATATCTAATCATAATGGGGAATATTCCTACATTAGATCTTTTTTTCTAGTGGTGGAAAAGAAAACTCTTTTTGGTATATTGGCCCCGGAGCCAATCCATTCCTAATTCCTGAAGCTAGAAAGAACAAAACTGATTATTTTCTAATGATTTTATCTTAAAACATTGGGAAATGTGGAATTGAGTTCAAAGTGTATGGCTTCCTCTGATGAATACTCACATCTCTTGGTATTCTACACTTGGCCTGTTGTTTCAGAAAGGAAAGCTGAAAAGGGATGCTCAGAAGATACAGTCCCAAGTTGAAGGGGAATTGTTAGAGATCATTGAAAAGCACAAATGAATTACTGGTGATAGCTAACCTTTATTGAGTACTTCCCATGTGCTGGGCATGGTACTTTGTTGTTGCATGCATGACCTGATTTATTTCTCCCAACCATCTTCGGAGGAAATACCATTATTTCTGCATTTTTTTTCAGATGCATAAAATCAGTGCTTAGATTAGTTAAGCAATTGCCTAAGGTTGCTCAGCTAGTAAAGTAGACTTGTCTGATTCCAGGACTCAGTTTCTTCATTTTGAATGCTTAGATAATTATGGTTAAAAAAAGTATTTATTATAAATGACATTTAAGACCTTCTAAAGGAATAAAGACTAGTAACAGTCATATACTACCTACCTCCCCAACTCAACATACAAATCTTACCTCCCAATAAAGGATACCCTTCTCTGATGCTTTTGCTGTATCTCTCTTTTGCGAGGTAACTGTGATAATGCATTTGGTTGGCACATTTCTTTGTACTTTCTCTACATATGTATTTATCCTTAAACAATGCACCTTATTATTTCACGTTGCTTTTAATTAGGTTCTGGTGTGAGAATTTCTGTGGCAGTTGGAAAGAAACAACCTCGAGAAAAAAAAAGGAAATCCTAGAGCTCGCCTCCTGTAGGGTTATGTTGTACAACAAGAAGCCTGTTTCACAGGCTCTGGGTACTTTCTCAGGACTGTACGAGAGATCTGAGTAATTCTGCCAGCTTATTTTCAGGGAACATTTTTTTTTCCTGAACCACAAGCATGTAAAACAGGTCTCGTGAAGCTTGCCCTTTCCTATAACCCGGGGCAGAATCGAATTCACCCCCTTGTCTGCACAGTGCAACTGTCAGAAGGGCTAATTCTCTTTGAGTCTGTGTTTTCTGGCATTTGGAAAAAGTACCCCAAGAAGTCGAAATCATCATCCTTGCTTGGTGCTCCGTGGCAGCTGCTTGCCTGGTGGCTTCTGGGAGTTCCGTGAAACGTGTGGGCAGAGGAACAGAAGGGCTGAGGAAGGAATAGAGTGACTGGAATAGCATTCGCCGGCTAAGTGTTTGTAGCTGAAGGTGGAGCATATCCAGAGGACCCTGTTTGGAATATTTGAAAATCACAGGTGCACTTCCGCTCCCTGCAATTTAAAGGCACATGGCAAATGCAGTTTGTATAACAGTTTGGATAACTGTTTAACAAAGTGACTATACGGCTTCCTTAGTTCTGAATTGGGGTTCCTGTGAGTTCTTCACAGCTAAAGGGGAGATGGGTTGGGTCAACTTCTTCCAAGAACTCATGAGTTTAAAGGAACCCTTTCTCTAGTACCTGGGATAGAACCTGAAGTAACTTGAGAAAGATGTTTTTAAGAAATGACACTATAAAAAGGTTATGTTTTCCCACTTGAGGCTGAGCCGGTTGGACACTCTTTTTTACTTTCGCCTGCTAATTCTACCACACTTTGTTGGTTGGGCTCTGAGGCGGGACATGGTTGCTTCACACATAGGTGGCTTCTGAGCTGCTTCAGAGGTGAAAGGAGAGAACTTCCGGTGCCCACAATTTTTACTCATTTATTAAATCCTCAAATGCCACCGGAAGAATGTTATTTAAAGGAACAGAAGAGAGGAATAAAAAGGAACAAACCTCCTAAAAAGTAGTGGTCTGAGGTTCTAAAATCATATTTGATATCATAATCTTTTTTGAAGTAAAACAATTGCTTTTGTGAAGTGATTTTTAATTTTTATACCTCCAGCATATGGGGCCAGTGCCTTTGAGCCACAGGTGCCGCCCAGATCCCACTTATAGTGAGATTGTGCAATGTTTGAATTTCTGTTTCTGCATTTGAATTTCTATTTCACTTAAGATTAATGGCCTCCATTTCTGTGTTGCTGCAAAAGACATGATTTTATTCTTTTTATGGCTGAGTAGTATTCCACGCTGTGAGAGAGAGAGAAATTTTCTTTATCCATTGGAAAATAAATGGTGACACTTAGGTCAATTTTATATTTCTGCTATTGTGAGTAGTTGTGCAATAAACACATGAATGCAGGTATCTTTTTGGTATAATGATTTCTTTTCTCTTGGGTAGATACCCCGTAATGGAAATGGCACATCATGTGATGGTTCTATTTTTAGTTTTTTGAGAAATTTCCACGTCGTTTTCTCTAGAAGTTGTACTAATGTACATTCTCACCACCAGTGTACAAGCATTCCTATCTCTCCATATGCTTGCCAAGACCTGTTGATTTTTTGGCATTTCAACCATGGCCATGCTGACTGAAAGAAGATGGTATCTCATTGTGGTTTTAATTTGCATTTCTCTGATGATAAGTGATGGTGAGAATTTTTCATATCCTTCTTGGCAATTTGTATGGATTCTTTTGAAAAATATCTGTTCCTGTTTTTTGCCCATTTTTCATGAAGTCATTTGTGCTTTGAGTTGTTTGAATTCCTTGTACATTCTGTGGGTGTTTTGAGTTCCTTATAAAGTCTGTGGATGTTTTTGTCAACTTTGTTGAAGATCATTTAGTTATGGGTATGTGACTTTATTTATGGGTTCTTCGTTCTGTTCCATTGATCTATGTGTGCATCACGGAGTTTTTGTTTGTTTAGGTTGGAAGCATAATTTTAAGTAGGGTAATGTAATGTCTTCAGCTTTTCTCCTTTTCCTTAGGATTGCTTTGGCTATTTGGGCTTTTATTTATTTCGGGGGGAGAGCGTCTGTATGAATTTTCAGACTTTAAAAAAATTCTTTGAAAAATGATGTTAATATTTTGATAGTAATTGCTTTGAATCTGTAGATTGCTTTGAGCAGTATGGTCATTTTCATAACATTGATCCTTCTGATCCATAAGCATGGAACATTTTCCCATTTGTTCATGTTATCTACAATTTCATTTGTCAGTGTTTTGTAATTTTCCTTGTAGAGATATTTCCTTTCCTAAAATAAATTTTTAGGTGATTTATTTATTTATTTATTTGCTGCTATTATAAATTAGAGTGACTTGTGGATTTGGTTCTCAGCTTGGTTGTTATTGCTATATAGAAATGCTGCTGATTTTTTTTTTTTTTTTATTGTTCGGGATTCATTGAGGGGACAAAGAACCAGGTTACAGTGATTGCATTTGTTAGGTAAAGTCCCTCTTATAATTGTGTCCCATCCCCAAGAGGTGTGTCATACCCCATGATTCCCATCCCCCTCCCTCTTTCCGTCTCCCCCACCCCCCCTGCATAATAGGTCATCAATTGTCCTCATATCAGAATTGAGTACATAGGATTCTTGCTTCTCCATTCTTGTGATGCTTTACTAAGAATAATGTGTTCCACTTCCATCCAGTTTAATACAAAAGATGTAAAGTCTCCATCTTTTTTGCTGATATTTTGTGCATTGATTTTGTATCCTGAAACTTCACTGGATTCATTTATCAAATCTAGAAGTCTTTTGGCAGTGTTTTTAGTCTTCTAGGTATAACATCATATGGTTGGTAATTGAATACTTATCTTAAAATATGCATTTTTATTGATTTATACATTACACATGTACTATTGCATAAATATTTTAATACCTAATAGAACATATGCAAATATTTTAACTGAACCAGATAAAACTAAAATAAAATATTTTATTTAATAATGGTACAAAACCTTTGCTTTCATTTCATTATGACTGTGATTAGTTATAATTCAAACTGTTTTATCATCTTGGCTTAATATGCTGAAATGTGCCTTATAGTTCTAAATTCAGCTTGTTTTAAAGTTTTATTTGAACGGGTGTTATGCCTAAAATAATACTTCATCAAAGTATCTGGGTATAATGTTAAAAAAGTATCATGGCTGCATTTACAAGTTTGTGATACCCAGGGATTGGTCTCCTCCATCTTTAGAAAGCATCTGTGTTACTCTTTACGAGGAAATGCCTGATGTCAACCAGTTGTCTTTGCAAGTTAATTAGAAGATGTGTATTCTTATAATTTTAACAAATTTAAATCTCCCTCAGAGGTTTAATCTTGAGGATTTTTGAACAAGTTATAATATGCTGTTTTCAAGTTATTGAGTATGAAATTAGGGTGACAGAACTATCATTTTTAGTAGCAAAATCATATTACAATAGAAAAAAATTCTTAATATCAATTTTTAAATATTCTATCCATGCTCTAAGTTTTAGATATTTTTCTTTTTAACTGTAGTATTTCTCATTCCTCATTAAAATGTAAAGTTAAACCTTAAAGGCCAGATTACGTCTCCTCCCTCCCAAATTCATCAAATTCAGACTGCTTATCTTTTTGCAAAAGAAAAATACAAACTTACACTTGTGTCACCAGATTTTTTCCAAGTCTTATTCGTGAGATAACCAGCTCACCTCTATGTGGTATGGAAGATTCCCATTGGCCTTTCCATTGCCTTACCAAGAATTGCAAACATTATACCATATTTCAATGGTTTTGTGGTTTTATAGTTGTTGATCCTGAAGGACTTTGACACCTTAGCTTCAACTTCATTGTTCGTGATTGATGCCAGTGAAGAGATTTTGGTTATCATTTTAAAATTTTCTTACCATTTTGTCAGATTTAGTTTAGTTACAACTTGATAACACAACCCACAAATCTACTTACGTAAGCCCAAGCAATTCTGCAGTATCCTGATGAACTGTATCCAATCTGATGACCATGAGGCACCCTTCTAACCCATCAGATTGTGGGCTCCCTGTTCTTTTCTGGGGAACCTATGTGACATATGACCACTTAAAAGGCAGACTGAGTGATGGTGCCTGAATTGATCTAAATTAAATATTAGTAAACCTTTTAATTTTTGTTTGTGAAAAATATATATGAATAGAAAAAATCGTATTTTTCTTTTCTACCTGCATATATCACTTTATGCACCCCAGATTAGAAACTGCCTTTATAGGAGTTATAATGTAAATCTCCTTCAGGGATGGAAATACTCGAAGTAATGATGTCATTCAGAATGACTTAATTCAACTTTTTTGAAAGCGGACTTTGAAAGAATAAAAACATGAGCAAAATAAATAGCCTCAGCCCTTGGAGGTGATGGCGAATGATCATTGGAATTCAGGAAGAGAGGGAGAAGATAATGTACACATCTGTGAAGCTAGGAGAAATAAAACACACATTTTGAGATTTTACAACAGCTCTTTTGTCCTGCTTTGCAAGAATCATAGCTGTAGTTCAGGGAAATGCAGCCACTGTTACTCTTCTCTACTTCCAGTTCGGAGTACAGATGTCTCTTGGGTCCACTAGAAGGAGAGATGTTGGCTAAGGTATGGCCCGGTTTCAACCTGGAACCAGGACATGGTCTCTGAAGATGTTTGGTCAAAGCACAAGTGACTGGGACCCCAAGGATGACATCATCCTATGGCTTGTTGGTTACCGTATCTGGATTATGCATATAGTCTGGCATCCATTTTAAACCTCTGAAGTTTAAGTGTTCAAGTAAGTTTTCTGGGCTATGCCATTTTCCAGTGTTGGAGACTGAGATGGCTGTTTAGTCTAGATGTATTACAGTTAAGTTCTACACCAGGTTAGTGGCAACACTAATATTTTCAAAGTCTACAAATCTTTTTAAGTAGCAATAAGGCTACTTGGGGTTGGTAACTTTCTTCCTCTTATTCCATTTTGAGCATAGGAAGGGAATCTATTTTATTCCCGGTATTATTGTAATTCTGGGCCATTGGCACAATCTCTCTTTCCTCCATTTTTTCTTATTTTCCTTTACATCATTCCCTGATGAAATGCTACCAGTAGCACAGGAAGTCAGTACCAGTGGCTGACATCTTTATGATGTTCACCATCACAAATGATCACCATGGAATGACATAATTAGATCATGGTTCCTTTATATTTGACATTGAGAAAAATAAGATGGGCATTTTATAATATGATTATTTTAGAGCGTATGTATCTTTTGACATCTCTCTGTTATCTCTGGAGAAAATACGTTTTCCTTTGCTAAGTAAATACATCTATATTCTGTAAATCCTGAATGCTGCATCAGCTTATGTTACACCCCACGAGATGAAAAAACACCTCAATGCAGCCCGTGTGAGATAAAGTCTTTACTCCACTTGCACTGAGTCTGATGCTGATGGATGAGAATTTATTAGAGGAATGCACTCACCATGCTTGGAGACTTTGCTGTTAACAATTCTCCACATCTCATTTTTCTGATGTGAGTCTTATTTAGATTAGATAATGAAAGACTAGGGAAAAATTCTACCCCAAGACCCTTCAAACTTGAACACTTTTTAAATTGATGTAACTCATAGGTGAAAGTGGGTGGTAGAGAGAAATGGTACATTATCAAGTCACTGCCTTCTACAGGATACAAATAAGCCACTCTGACCACAGTGGCCCGCTATCAATTACAAACCTGTAATTCATGGAAATGAATTTTATCAAATATTATCAACTGAGGGATAAACAGTCTCCTTGGAAACTCTTGATTATGAAATTCTAAAGCAATATGTATCTAAGGCTTTTAGATATGGTAGTACTATACTTACACAGAACTCAGATGTCCCGCAAATTCAACCATAACTACTAGACTCTAGAATTCAAGAGAACTAGGAAAACAACTTCCAGCTTCCATTATACGTATTTCATGGCTTACAGAACCTCATCTGAGCCACTGGGTATTAAATTAGGCATTTTGTTAGAAATACCAGGGAAATATTGACCGCAGATGATAGACAACCATAATAAGAAGAAAATGAAGAACCATTAGACCCCAAGATAAGTATAATAATCTGGTGTTATTTAATAAAAGAAAAAGTGGTCCCATAAGGTATAATACATTTATTTTCATGTTGGTGATTTTTGAATAAATAAGAGTCGATTAAATCATGCTCAGTGCACTGTGACAAACTAGGTGATTAGATAATATTTTCTAAGTTCTTTCAAAGAGGATTAAATAATAGTAATTTGTACTTCTTGAACATTTACTACGAAACAAACATCGATCTAAGGGTATTTTTTTTGGTGCATGATCTCATTGAACCTTCAGGATAAAATTACAAAGAGGTATCATTATTATTTCCATTTTACAGATGAGGAAACTGAAGCAAAGAAGACTTTAAGTTGTTCAAGATGCAGGCTGAAGTAGACTCAGCTTCAGCTCCCATGCATAACCAACTGGGGCATACCCGCCTAAATAGAATAAGTAAGTATTGTTGTCTAAAATCTCAGCTGTTTGAACATTCTCCTTGTATGAATTCCTGATGATGCAATGTAAACAAGACATTTATGCTTGTGTTAAAGTCATTTTAATTTTAACTAAGCTCCAATTATGTTAGCTAGTTTAGTCTTTACTGAGACTTTCTTTAGTGGTAGATAAGAATATTTTACAACTAAAAGCTTTATTTTCTATAGGTAAGAGTTTACATGCGAAGTGAGGGTAGCTTCAAAGTTGACAACTTGTCATCAGGATACTTAGGAGAATGTTGAATCTATCTTAGAATTTTAGATTTTGAAAATCATTAGGTCTTGTTCGTGTTATTCCCTTGCTTTGCAAAAATATTTTTTTTACAGACAGTACTAAGGTAAACGTTCGCTTTGCTCCCGTCAGAATTATCTAATTTCTAATTAGGGGAGCCTGATTTAATGAGATTTTCCTAAGTAGTTTGGATAAACTGTGGATGACTGACTTTGAGTAAGTGATGTGGTTAAAAAAAAAAGAAACTAGTTAATCATTTGTTGCTCTCATGATTGATCATTGCAGGATTTCTGTAGAGCTAGGTAATTAGGAATTTGTTGCAGACACTGTGGGACTATCGGATAAGAGATGAGAACAGCGAGCCCCAAAGGGAGTGCATGAGCTCCTGGGGCTCCTCACTCCCCTGCAGGCTGGAAGGGCCACCGGGGCTGCTGCACCCATAGCTGGATTCCTGCCCTTGAGTGTTCATTGTCCGGCCAGGATCCTGCTGACTGCCTCTGCTGAACAGTGGAGCTTGTTCCCACACTGGTGTTAGTTTGGTGAAGCTACTGCTGATACTAGTTGCCAATCGCATTTCTCCATAGCCTCTTTGGAAGTACACAAGACTATTAAAAACCACTAAAAATCAGGGTGGACGTGGCAGTTTGAAAACCTATCAGTCATCAGACTATTTCAAAATAATGTAGGGACTCACACAGGAGACTAACCTGGATCATTTTAACAGATTATCAGAACCTGGTTGAGTTCAAATAGATGCTTTGAAAGTTATCACACGGCAAGCAAACCAAATGACTCACAGGTAGTTGATTTGACTTTAGTTATTCCCACCGAAATATGTGGGTCACTACGAAATTTTTGAGACACATTGTGTTATGGCCCATTATTTCACTTCCCAGAAACCCATCCAGCATCCTCCTTTCTGATTCATCTGTGCAACTTTGAACTTGCTTGGCTTATTGGTGTTGCTGGGAGGGCTTCATTTTTTTTCCATCCACATGGATTTTATCTTTCTTGATTTTTATGTATCTCAAAACTTTTGTAATGACGCCCTATCTGTTACTTATCTTCCTGACTTTCATTTAAAAAGCATTTTCAGAAAGTGAATCTGCTCTGGGCTTCTGAAATTTCTAGACATCCATGAAATACAATAACTTTAAAAGTGAGAGCCTGATTTGGCAGCTTGGAGACTTAATTTTGAATAAACAAAAGATAGTTGAGTACAAATTGCAACTCAGCCATCATACTTATAAACACATATTCCCATAACTCATTTCTTTTAATGAGTAACGAATTACTGCCACTGTTTTTCTGAACTTCAGCCTCTTTCCAAAGGGCTACGCAAAAAACGTGCATTGATGTGGAACAACCAGGTGAGATGAGACAGCCTGCTCAACCCATGTTATTAAAGAAATTGGTTCACCTTTTTGACTCTGTGTCATTGTAGTTTCAGCCATTCATTTGTTCAATAAGCAGTTTGGTATGTTCTTAGAAATAATGAATATTGATCACAAAATCGATCACTTATTAAGAAACAGACTAAGGGAAATTGTTTATCCAATCAATTTTAATTTTTGATTTGTTATTTGTATTTTTCAATTTCTTCCACCCCTTCCTGAGGCTCTCCTCCTCTCAGGACCACCAGGGCAAAAGCATATAGACATTGGCCGAAACTTTTAAAAAGCTCAAAACCCAATATATTCATTACAGATCACGCTGGCTGAAAGAGCCCATAATAAAGGCGAACGTGATGAGAACTACAGCCATAGTACCTCTGCACCTGTGGCTACCAGACTGAAACTTTATCTAGTAATAGGATTTTATTAAAAAGGTGTGTGCTTACTGTTCAGGATGTGTAAGCGAGCAGTATCATGCATTAAAAGACAAAAAAATCACACATGATGAAGATGTCTGTACAAGCTAACAAAGATTTTGACCGAACTAGTAAACAAGTTGATTGTTTTGGGTACATTGATATTTTATGAAAACCTTCTGCTTATTTTTGAAAAAGATGGTTGGTGCAATAGAAATGAACATCGCTCTTAAGAATTTTCTGAAGCGGTAACAATGAAAATGTCTGACCTTAAGTAAGTTTGAAATAACCAAGAGACGTGATGTCTTGATGGTTCTTCCATGGGATATAAGGGGTGGGAGAAGTCACACATATTCTTTAAGAGCCCGGGAAAAGGGATAGACCTCTGTCCTCTTGAGCAAAATATTAAGGAGGACTTTGATAAGTCCTCTGGGGAAAGATTGAGTGAGTCCTCCTAGGAGACAGCAGACCTGATCCTTATTCTAAATGTCCTTGTTAAAACAAGGAATGAATCAGGTGCAACCTCATATGTTTCTAGTTTCATTTTTCACTTACGGGGAAAACCAGGACTTGAAACCAATGTATAAACTAATCTCATTCCTGGTAGAAGTGATTCCAACTTTTTGCCCCTTTCCCACTGTGCATCCATGCTGGAGAAAATGTAACTGCATCCCCAAGTGGCTAATTAACTTTCCCTGGGATTTGTGAGCACCAGGTGAATACATTGCTAATGCTCATACTTCATCTGAAATGTGATTTTGAATATCCCTCTAGTTGGCTGCAGACTCTGATGAAAATTGCCTCTCTCTTTCTCTCTCTTTTTCCACCCTGCTTTCCAACCTCCTTAAGATCAGAGCCCTTCATTCACAGCATGTAGCAGTGGGCCTAATTTCCAGCTGAAGTTTCACATTTAGATGTATAGTGGATATCTTAAATTTTGCAAATGCTCGTGATTCTTTATTAGAGAACTATTAATGAAAGGATTGTCAATTTTATTTACTAGTTGGACATCTTTTTGCATTTGTCTTAAGACTTGATTAATTAATCTTTTGTCTTTCACTGGTTTTCCCTATTACCTTTGAACTTTTCCTTAGTAAACTGGTCTTCACTTAAGTAGTTGAAATGCTTCCTTGCTGCAAAGTACGATCTTTCTGCTTTTTCCACAGGAGTGAGAACTCCTGTTAGTAATATGTAATGACATTATGAGGTTGTGAGCATAGCAGCATTATCCACTGGGTTGTGATGTCCATCTCTTCAAAATGTTTCCTTTTCTTAAACTGCTACATGTCTCTTTATTTCTTCCTCCTTGTTCATTTCCTCTTCTCTCTTTCATGCTCCCTCTCACAGAGTCAGCTGTTACTAGGACTTGTCTCCTATATCTCCAACAACTCATTCTGACATCTCTCCATTTTGCCTTCAAGCCAGGGGTCTCCCTCTCCTTACAAGTCTTGACAAACAGCCAACCCTTACCATTCATCTGCTCCTGCCCTACCAGCTAAGATCTTATTTCTCAACTTTTCTTTTATGACAAACTCCAAGAGAAGGTATACTTGCCCCCTTATTCTTTAAGACACTGTTGTCGAGTTTCTGGAAAGTGAAATCCAGATTAACCGCTTTCACTTCTTTAACCATCTGGACTTTGGTTTATAAT
Organism: Perodicticus potto; assembly: GCA_963574655.1. Lineage (NCBI taxonomy): Eukaryota > Metazoa > Chordata > Mammalia > Primates > Lorisidae > Perodicticus > Perodicticus potto. Next base: position 8,402 of record CAUYRH010142367.1, on the reverse strand, counting down.
CTTGTTTGTGTTTTTAGGGAGAAACAGTGGTCTTCTTGTTCCCACGTATTTTGATCCTTTTTCTGATATATGGGTTATATAACTTATGTACAGCATTGGTGTTTCTAGGCTACATCACTCTCATTTATTCATCCGACCAGCTTTTATTAAGTGCCAATTATATTCCAGGCACTGTCCTAGGTACTTGAAATGTGTATGTTAACAAAGTGAAATTTCTGTCTTTATAAAGACTCTGTAGAGATAATAAAGGATTGGCATATAAATAAGAACCATATTATCTAATTAAAATCTCCATCAATTGTTAGACATACAGGGCTGACACTTACATGACCTTGCCTTTTTAAATTCTGTGCCCTCTGTGTCTCCTTTGAGCATTCAAGGAAGGGGGGACAGCTGATGTAAAAGTCCAAGTTCAGGAATGTGCCTGATACGTTCTAAGGGGGGCAGGAGGCTATGATAGAGCAGAGAGAGCAGGCTGAGGCAAATAGTGGAAGACAGGGACAGAGAAGTAACAATGGCTGGATCACATGAGGACTTGTGGTTGTCAGTCATCATAAGGACTTGGGATTTTGGGGAACAAGTTAAAATTTTGGTGTTTGGGTTTTTTTATTTGTTTGTTTTAAAAAATAGACTTAGGAAAATATAGGTGATACTTTTGTCACATGGCTGAATTGCATAGTGGTGAAGTCTGGGCTTTTAATATACTTACCATTTGAGTGTGTACATTGTACCCAATAGGTAATTTTTCATCCAGCACCCTTTCAGGCTCCCCTTCTGAGTCTCTAATGTCTATTAAATCACTCTGTACGATCACACATAACCATTTCTTAGCTATCACTTATAAGTGAGAATATGTGGTATTTGGTTTGTTGTTTCTGGGTTACTTCACTTAAAATAATGGCCTCCACTCTTACTCAGATTGTTGCAAAAGGCATTATTTCATTTTTTCTTATGGCTGAGTAGAACTCCGTGGGGCATGCATACATGTGTGTGTGCGTGTGTGTGTACCTCTACGTGTATATTTACCACACAGAGACCACCACATTTTCTTTATCCACTCATCAATTGATGGGCATTTACATTGGTTCTGTATCATTGCAATTGTGAATTGTGCTGTGATATGGGTAGATTCTTTGGGTAGATTCTCAGTAGTGGGATTACTGGGTCAAATGGTAGATCTACTTTAGTTCTTTGAGAAAGCCCCATGCTTTTTTCCATATATATTGTCTGAATTTACATTTCCCTTTTTGCTGAATTTGCACCAGGATGTATTGGTCTTTGATTTTTTTCATGATACCCACCTGATAGGTTTTAGTTTGCATTTCCCTAATGATTAATGATGTTGAGCATTTTATATATGTATTTTTTGTCATTTGTGTCTCTTATTTCAAAAAATGTTCATGTCTTTTGACCACTTTTTAATGGGCTTATTTGTTTTTCTCTTGACTTGATTGAGTTCTTTATAGATTCTGGAATATTAGGCCTTTGTCAGATGTGTAGCTTGTGAATATTTTCTTCCATTCTACAGGTTGTCTATTTATAGATTATGTATTTTGCTGTTCATAAGTGTTTAGGTTATTAAGTTCCATTTATCTTTCTTTTTTGTTTTTGTTGTATTTGTTTTTGGGGGTCTTAGTCATAAATTCTTTAGCTAGGCCAATGTCAAGGATAGTTTTTCTTAGGTTATCATTAACATTTTTATGGCTTCAGGTCTTACATTCCAGTCTGTAATCCATCTTGAGTTAATTTTTGTATATGGTGAGAGATGGAGATAAAGTTTCATTCTTTTACATAAGGCTATCCAATTTTTCCAGCACCATTTATTGGGTAGAGTATCTTTCCCTGAATGTATGCTTCTGTCTGCTCTGTTGAAGATCAATTGGTTGTGGGTATGTGGCTTTACTTTGGGTTTTTTTACACTGTTCCGTTGAGCTATGTATCTACATTTATGCTAGTATCATGCTATTTTGGTTTCTGTAGCTTTGTGGTATAAGGTGAAGTCAGGTAATATGATGTACCTAGATTTGTGCTTTTTGTTTGGATTGCTTTGGCTATTAATGCTTTTTAGTGGTTCCATGTTAATTTTTGGGTTGTTTTTTCAAATTCTATGAAGAATGTTGTTGTTTTGTTAGGAATTAGACTTAATTGTAGATTACTGCAGGCAATATGGACATTTTAACAATATTGATTTTTCTAATCCAAGAGCTTAAAAATCTTTTCCATTTGCTTGTGTCATGTACAGTTTCTTTCATCAGTATTTTGTATTTCTTCTGGAAGAGATCTTTCACCTCTTTAGTTAAGTACATTCCAGGGCATTTTATATATTTTTTGGCAACTAATCTAAATGGGATTGAATTCTTTAGATTCTAAGCTTGGTTGTTATTTTTGTATGGAAATGCTACTGATTTGTGTATCTTGAGTTTGTAACCTGGAATATACCAAATTTATTTATCAATTCTAGGAGTCTTTAGTATTTTCTAGGTATAAGATCATATATTCAGAAAACAGGGATAATTTGACTCCCTTTTTTCCAGTTTGGATGCCCTGTGTTTCTTTCTCTTACCTGACTGATCTGGCTAGGACTTTCAGTACCATATTGAAAAGTAGTGGGGAAAGTGGGCATCCTTGTCTTATTCTAGTTCTCAGAGGGAAGGCTTTCCACTCTCCCTGTTCATTCTGATGTTCACTGTGGGTTTGCCCTATGTGACTTTTATTATTCTGAGGCAAATCTTCCTTCTATGCCTAGTTTCTTAAGAGGTTTTCATCATGAATAGTGCTGGATTTTATCAAATGCTTTTTCTGCATCTATTGAAATGATCATCTGGTTTTTATTTTTAATTCTGTTTGCGTGGTGAATCATTTATTGATGGGTTTTTGTTGAAGCATCCTTGCATTCCTGGGATGAAACCCACTTGATCTTGGTGAATTATTTTTTGATATACTACTGGAATCTGTTTGCTAGTATTTTTTTTGAAGACTTTTGCATCTGTGTTCATGAGAGATATTAGTTTGTAGTTTTCTTAACAAACATTTATAGAACATTGTACCCCCAAATTGCAGAATATATGTTCTTCTCATCAGCATGGGGAACATTTTCTAAGAAAGACCACAAACAAGTCCTAGCAAGTTTGAAAAAATAAAAATCATACTATGTATATTCTCAGGCCAAAGTAGAATAAAATTAAAAATTAATTCCAAGAACTCTCAAAACTACACAAATACATGGAAATTAAACAGTAAAAGCAGTGCTAATGGGGAAGTTCATAGCACTAAATGCCTACATCAAAAAGAAAGATCACAAATTAACAACCTAATGTCACACCTCATGGAACTAGCAAAACAGGAACACACTAAACCCCAAAGTGCAGAAGGCAAGAAATAACAAAGATCAGAACAGCACTAAGTGAAGTTGAATTAAAAAAATACAAAAGATCTATAAAATAGGAAGTTGCTTCTTTGAAAAGATAAACAAAATTGGCAGACCACCAGTTAGACTAATCAAGAAAAGAAGAGAGAAGTTTCAAAGCTCAATCATAAATAAAAAAAGGAGACATTACAGCTGACACCAAGGAAATACAAAAGACCTTCCAGGACCACAGTGGACAACCTCTTTGCACACAAGCTAGAAAATTTAGAGAAAATGGATAAATTTTTGGAAATGCATCACATTCACAAGTTTGAATTGCAAAGAAATAGAACTTCCGAACAGACCAATATTGAATAGCAAGACTGAATCAGTAATTAAAAATCTCCCAAACAAAAAGCTCAGAATCAGACAGATTCATAGCCAAATTCTACCAGATATATGAAGAAAAACAGGTACCTCCTACTGAAACTGTTCCATAACATCAAGAGGGAAGGAATCCTCCATAACTCATTCTATGAAGCCAGTATCATCCTAATACCAAAGTGAAGGCTTTTGACCAGAGAACTGATGTGATCTTGGTATTCAAAAAGCTTCAATCTGGCTACTTTGTGGAGTTTAGAACAGTGGAGGGCAGAAGGAAAGCAGGGATGATTGCAGCAATCTTAGGCTGATGTAGTGGGGTATGAGAGAGCCAGAGACCAAAGATAGCTTCTGTGTTTTTGTTTGCTACTGGTGAGTAACATGAAAGTCTCTTCTGCTGTGGCTTCCAGGGCAGCATTTTTTTCTTGTTTCCTATTCTATGTTTCTACTTTTTTGTCTTCTTCTGTTCCATTTCTTTCTTTGTTGTCTTTGTCTGTTTTTCATGTCTTTCTGTTTCATTTCTTTTCCTGTTTCATCTATTTTTCCCTTTTCTCAGGCTTTTCTTCTTTCTGCTTTTTCTTCCTCATTCCCTGTTACTGCTTAAACTCAATCTTGAAAGCACCCCAAGTTCATGCTTCTAGCCTTAACCTCTTTCATGGGCTCTGGTACTATTTCCAGCTCTTTACTGATAAAGTCACAGTCATTCTCTCAGTCACCCAGGCTTGAGATTCAGTAGGACTAGTACCTTTGAAACAATCTAAAGAAAGTTTCTGTAACCAGGATTCTCCTTGGAAAAAGCCCAACTGGTGCATGTTTGTAGGAAATGCTTAGAAAAGTTAATGGAGATGGGTGAAGAGTACCTCTCAAGAGTGCTTGGATAACACAATGTGGCAGTTGAGCTCCTTCATAAGTTGTAGAGTTCCTCAGGAGATGAGCCCTTTGCTCTCCTGGGCATGACCTTGGGAGGTCCAGCTATGCAAAATCTGGAGAAGTAGCCAGGGAAGGACTACATTGCTTTGCATAATAAAGGACTGATACATTTTAAGTTCTCAGGAGAAAAATCTGTAAGCGGGAAAGAGACATCAATGGGGCTAAATTTTATGTGAGGGAAAGAAGAGAGAGAAAAGCAAAATGAAATTTGAAATAAATCTTGTGGTAGGCCTGGGTGTGAAAAGATTGGAAGAAAACAGCATCTGGTTGGGAATTTTGAAGCTACCGACTACCTGACTGTGCAAATATAGGGAAAATCCCCATTTCTGTTTTCTTTATAAATCTTGAGCAGAGACCTCAGTATGCCCTCATGGTTTTTATGAGACTGAATTCTATGGAGACTTTCAACAAATGCTGAGTCTTAAATGGAGAAACACTAGTTGAAGAAATGTGTTATTAAAAATGGATGGTAAGCCAGTAAAATATGTGGTGTCCTAACGTTCTCTGTACATTTTAGTAATGGAGTGAGACCAAAACCTAAAAATCTAAGGTATTCTATTTCTTAGGAAACCACAAAAAGAGTTCTTTGGACTTTTCAGTTCTTTTAATCCATTTTGGCCTCTGATCATCTCAGTTTATTATGATTTTTGCTCTCAGCTGCTGTTCTTAGCTTATCTCTCTTGAAAGAACCCAAAGAGTAGAACTCTTATGAGTTCTTATGACACTTGCCCTTTATTACCTTTGTCCCAATTTTTTTGCCTTCTGCTTTTTTAACTGGCTCTCATCTGAGTTGGTGCTGGTCAGCTTCTTCCATTTCCTGCTGTTAGATGGCAACTTTATTTTGCAAGTTTCTTAAATATGAGGGAAACTATAACTCTGTAAAGATTAGGTTTTTGTCTATAATATCCAAAATATGTAGGGAGTCATATACATACTCTCTAAAGGTTTTGTGTATGTGTTTGCTTTAAGCAAGTGTACTGGTTTTCTCTTGCTCATCCCTTTAAATTCCAAGTATACCATTTTCCCCTTACTTGTTCCTTTCAATTTAAATTTCCCAACAGATATTCTAACACTCTGAGGCTCTGTTAGATTTTCCTTGAAATAAAGGAATAGACACATGCCAGTTGTGTTGGTTCTTGTATAGATGCATAGATGTGAGGAGAAGGGGTACTCTTGCCAGCAGCTGCACCGTGGGTGGAAACATCACATAGGTGCCATATTGACAGGTGCACAGTGACTCTGGCAGGAAGGCATTCTTGGCGGCAGTTGCCATTTGTCCTTGCCTCTTCTTCTATTTGTATTTCCCTTTTTTCCTGTTGCATTTTCTGATGACCTTTCCATCTGTACTGAATCTCTTCTATAACATGATTTCTGTTTAATAGTAGCTTCTGCCATCTCACAGCTTTAGTTCGCTGTCCATTGTGTTTTCAGAGTATGGTGGCACAGTGCTCTCTGTAGCTGTCTCTACATGTCACATCCACATTCCCTCAGGTGAAGAGCTGATCAACTAGTTTAATATTCAAGATATAATGATGCTGTTGGTTAGAGTTCTTTTTTTTTGTATTTTTATTTTTATTAAATCATAATTGTGAACATTAGTGCAATCATGGGGCACAATGTACTGACTTCATATACAATCCGAAATATTTTCATTGAACTGTTTAACATAGTCTTCATGGCATTTTCTTAATCACTATATGAAGACATTTATATTCTGCATTTACTTTTACCTTCTGCATTTACCTTTACCTTTACCTTCTAAGATGCACCATAGGTGTGATCCCACCAATCGCCCTCCCTCCACCCATCCTCCTCCCTCTCTTTCCCTCCCCTCCCTTGTCCTTTTCCCCATATTCTTGTGCTATAATTGGATTTTAGCCTTCATATGAAAGCTATAAATTAGCTTCATAGTAGGGCCGAGTACATTGGATACTTTTTCTTCCATTCTTAAGATACTTTGCTAAGACGAATATGTTCCAGCTTCATCCATGTAAACATGAAAGAGGTAAAGTCTCCATCTTTCTTTAAGGCTGCATGGTATTCCATGGTATAAATGTACCACAATTTATTAATCCATTCGTGGGTTGATGGGCACTTGGGCTTCTTCCACAACTTAGCAATAATGAATTCAGCTGCAGTAAATATTCTGGTACAGATATCTTTATTGTGATGTGATTTTTGGTCTTCTGGATGTATACCTAGTAAAGGAATTATAGGATCAAATGGCAAGTCTAATTTTAGATCTCTAAGTATTCTCTGAGCATCCTTCCAAAAGGAATATATTAGTTTGCATTCCCACCAGCAATGTATAAGGGTTCCCTTTTCTCCACATCCACACAAGCATCTCTGGTTTGGGGATTTTGTTTTGTGGGCTAATCTTACTGGAGTTAGATGATATCTCAAAGTAGTTTTGATTTGCATTTCTCTGATGATTAAGGATGGTGAGCATTTTTTCATGTGCCTGTAGAGAAGTTTCTCTTCAAGTCCTTTGCCCACCCTGAGATGGGATCACTTGTCCTTTCGTTGCTAATATGTTTGAGTTCTCTGTGGATTCTGGTTATTAAACCTTTGTTGGAGGCATAACCTGCAAATATTTTCTGCCAATCTGAGGGCTGTCTGCCTGCTACACTTACTGTGTTCTTAGCAGTGCAGAAGCTTTTTGGTTTGATCAGGTCCCAGTAGCGTATTTTTGATACTGCTTCAATTGCTTGGGGAGTCCTCCTCATAAAAATTCACCCAGGCCTACTCGTTCAAGAGTTTTCCCTGCACTTTCTTCTAGTATTTTTATAGTTTCATGTCTTAAGTTTAAATCTTTGATCCAGTGAGAGTCTATTTATGTTAATGGTGAAAGGTGTGGGTCCAGTTTCAGTCTTCTACAGGTCTCCAGCCAGTTCACCCAGCACCATTTGTTAAATAGGGAATCTTTCCCCCACTGAATGTCTTTAATTGGCTTGTCAAAGATCAAATAGTGGTAAGTAGCTGGGTTCATTTCTTGGTTCTCTATTCTGTTCCATACATCTATCTCTCTGTTTTTGTGCCAGTACCATGCTGTTTTGATCACTATTGATTTATAGTACAGTCTCAGGTCTGGTAGTGTGATTCCTCCTGCTCTGTTTTTGTTTTTGAGTAATGTCTTGGCTATTTGAGTTTTTTCTGATTCCATATAAAATGAAGTATTATTTTTTCGAGGTCTTTAGAATATGACAATGGAGCTTTAATAGGAATTGCATTAAAATTGTATATTGCTTTGGGTAGTACATTTTAGCAATGTTGATTCTTCCCAGCCATCAACATGGTATGTTTTTCCATTTGTTGACATGTTCAGCTATTTCTTTTCTTAGAGTTTCATAGTTCTCTTTATAAAGATCATTCACGTCCTTTGTTAGATAAACTCCCAAATATTTCATCTTCTTTGGTACTACTGCGAAAGGGATAGAGTCCTTGACTATTTTTTTGGCTTGACTATTATTGGTATATATAAAGGCTACAGATTTGTGAGTGTTGATTCTGTAGCCCGAGACACTGCTGTATTCCTTGATCACTTCTAAAAGTTTTGTAGTAGAATCCCTGGTGTTTTCCAGATATACAATCATATATATCATCAGCGAAGAGTGAAAGTTTAATCTCTTCTGATCCTATGTGGATACCCTTGATTGCCTTTTCTTCCCTAATTGCAATGGCTAAAACTTCCATTACAATGTTGAAGAGCAATGGAGACAATGGGCAACCTTGCCTGGTTCCTGAT
>CAUYRH010142366.1:0-14125 GCA_963574655.1 Perodicticus potto | reverse complement strand
ACCCAAACAAAAGGCCCAAAGGTAAGGCCTTTCCAGTTTGCAATCTCACTGCTGCTGCAGCCACAGCTGCCTGCAGGATTAGATCGAACGAACACACGCAACCACTTGCCAGATCTCCACTGCTTTTGCCTTCCTCAGGGGGTTCAGAAGTCTCACGCTGTCTCCCTGTGTCTTCTGGGCAGATCTCGCCAGCCAGAGATGCCTGAAGTCTTCTTTCCCCAGTCTCACCGTGCCCAGTTGCAAGGAAGCTGTTACTCAGCTGCCATCTTAAAGCCACCAATGTGGTTAAGTCCTTAAAGTCCAAGACTATGGAAACTATGCCTTAACAATATGTTAGATGCAAAATACATGGCATATTTTAATTAAATTACGTCTGTATAAAACCCAACTTTGAAGATGAGGTAATAGGCAATTATGATGACTTCTTCAGGGAAAAGGACCAGAGAGGAAATGCAGCAAAGGCAGTCAGAGAAGTAATTCCATGGGAAGGGGTGAGGGAATAAGGCCCATACCAAACTCTATATATTTCTCACTATAAGAAATGGCCTTGAGATTTTAGGCAATACTGAATCACCTTTTATTTTTTATTTTTGTTATTTATTCATACCAAATAGAATACAGTGGGAAAATAACAGCTAACTGCAGCCTCTAACTTCTGGATCCTCCCAGCTCAGCCTCCCAAGTAGTGGGGACTACTGACAAGAGATACCACACAAGGCTAATTATTGTTTACTTTTTGTAGAGGTGGGGTCTCATTGTGTTGCCCAAGCTGATTTCAAACTCCTGGCCTTAAGAGATTCTCCCACCTCAGTCTTGCAAGATGCTAGGATTATAGGCAAGAGGCACCAAGCCCAGCTCACTAAATTGTCTTTTGGTGATCACAACATTAAACAGTCTCGCTTGTGGTTGAGAGAACCCCAGATATTTTGCAGCAGAAGCATCCCAGGCATTGCTAATAGGACACAAGTTTTGTGGCTGGCAGGTGAACCTATACTAACCTCAGGGTGAAGGGTGGGAAGGGAGAAACTAATGCAGCTGCACCTTTGCCTTAGGGCTATCATAGCGCCAGACCCTAAAAGGTTGCATTGTAGCCACAAAACATACATGGACATTGCTCTTCCCCAAAAACTCTGGCTGATCAAGCTCATATTTTTTATGGCATTTGAGATGTGGGTACCTACATTGTCACAGCAGTTGCCTTGAAAGCTGAGTTGTGTATACATGTAATCACCCATTATCATATAGCTCTTTTCTATTCAAATCTGATACAAGGTCATCTAATAATCAGAATCTTCTGACCAATTTCTCCCTCCTTGTATTCTTCCTTTCTTCCTTTTTTCAGCCCACTGATACCCACATTAAAGAAAACTCCAGATATATGTGTTAGAGATATCTATAGCCATTGAGCTAATTGCCCCAATATAACCTGTTAAATGCTACTCAAAATTATCCATTTTTCTAAGGAAAGACACCCCACCTACCCACCATTCGCTCAGGACTCTAAGGTCTAATTTTCCTTCCAATGCATCTTTTGAGTAAGCATCGTCCGTCCCAGGCACTGTGCTAAATTACATGTATCAATTTTTTTAATGGAATCTTCCCAGAAATCCCTATGAACTCGTTGGCACTCTTAGGACTACCATTTTACATTCAAGGATGATAACTGGCTCTAAATCACATAACTAGAAGTATAGGATCCAGGGTTCAAAATCAATATTTAATGTCCACATTCAGGAGCTTACTCAAGGAAACCCTAACTTTCAGTATCAATCCTTCTATTTAGGGATAGGGAAGGAGCAGGAATAGATGTGTACATTGAAAACAGTCCACTTTCCTTCTTGAGAACACTCCATCACGAAGGCTTTAGAAGAAAATGTGATGGTGGGTAAGAGTGAAAACCATATCCTTGAATCATGAGTGTATTTTCATTCTCAGAAGGAAACAATTTCTTCAGGGGAATAATTGAGAAAGGAATGTCGTGGGGAGACCTGTTGGATTTCATTCATCTCCTTTTTGTCAAGAAAGTGATGGTGGTTGAGATTCTAGTTTTATTGCTGTAACTGTTAATTATTATTGTTATTGATGTTAAATAATTTTAAGTATCAGAAAGGAGACAAGAGTTGGACACATTAGGAAGCTGGCCTATAAGCTTGTGTAAGTGATGACTCCTTGCATTTTGTGTGTCAGGTGGAGAGAAGAAGACGGGTGGATGAATAACACAGAAGAAAGAGACAGACACACACACACACCATCCAGCGTCTACCAAGAGCTTTTCTACCACTATGCATTTGATAAACGTCAGCTGAGTGGAAGCGAATAGGATGAAACAGAAGGGAGAAGCGTGGGTGAGAGGGATTTAAGAGGAGCTTGGAGGAGATGTCCTTGATTGCCACGTGATGTACAATGATTTAAGCGTATTAGTTCAGAGGGGAGGGAAGGAATGCACTAGCTTGAGTCTCCAGAGAGCCAGAGGAACAGCTTAGGAGAGAAAGAAGAATGAAGAGCTAGAAGGGAGCATACAGTGAGCAGAGTATACAACCTACCAGGGCAATAACCAACAGCTAGAACAGGGGCTCAGGCCTGAGGACACCCACAAGTCAAGAAGTCGCCTCAAAATGCTATTTAGAGGAGCAGAATTTGTAACAGTTGAGTGATGATTCAGTGCTGAATAGATTTTGCTCTATCATATGTGTTTTTTGATGTGGGTTTTTGTTTTTGTAATGCACTTATACTAAGCAGTAAGAGCAATGGTTCCCAAATGTAGGGGGTTGATGAGAAGACAAGAGCTCTCCTCTGCTGTCAGAGTGAGGTGACCCTGCCACAATCCCAAGGTGCAGGTGGAGCTCCTAGGAGGAATTAAAAGGCCTCTTTAAGGCTATTCCTGGGGCTGAAATCTCTTTTCAGTGACAAGCATCATGAAAGCTGTAATGCAGGTCAGCTTCACCGGGCAGACGCAGTGTAGAGTGATGTGGTAACTCCCCTGAAAATGGCAATGAAATTGCACTTGACCCAGGGAGGTGCCACTGCATGGAAGCATGCCTCAGTGGGGGAAAGGGAGCCTGGCCTGCAGCTGCACTGGAAGGAGACTGCGTCCCCTCACGTAGACCAGAGCAGGCCTCACCACCCACTCAGATGCTCCAGAACCCAACCCTGAGCTGTCACGGATTTATAAATTCCACTCTGCACAGCTCTGCATGCTTCACGGTGCTTCTTTCCACTTCTTTCATGGTTTACATCATTAGCAACAGGAGTGCATTTACAGGGGGAGGCAGTGGAATACAGGATCTTGAAGAGGGTGGGAAGATTCTGAAAATGTTCTCATCTCTCCATAAGACTCACCCTTAGCATCCTCAAGATCTGGGTTACTGAACATGCCCAGGAACAATGGAGGGTATTTCAAAGTGTGAAAGCTCTGGTCATTATAAAGAAAGATAAAAAATGAGCTTCATCATGTAGCATAAACTTGCCTATAGTTTTCAGAAATCATGAGACCATCAAAATCCTACTTAGTCTGGTAAAAATGTCAGCTCCACCCAATCTTCCACCTGACAGGGGCCACCTGTCCTTCCTTCTGCCTAGTTTGACTTTGCGTGACCTTGCTTAGTAACAGTTCAAGGAAACTAAAGCATTTTCTTGCAGTCCCCCCATTTCGATGTTTAACTCCTCAGCCCTTACAACAAAACAAAAGCAAATCTGGAAAGGAAACGTTGGTTACACACAATTTGGCCTTCAGATGTCCTGGCTGTTGGATCCCAGATCTGAGGCTTTGTGTTGAGTATTTCTTTTCTCCAGGTTGCCCTAAACCTGGCTGCCGCCTCCCCTACCTAATTTACCCTAACACTGAAAAGAAAATTAAATCCTATGACTCAAACCCAGCCCTGCAGAAATGAAGAGTACAGCTCAACCAACTAGTCTCTTACCATTTGAATCAAATAGATTGTGGATAGGTCATGGGATTATCTTGGCATCTGATGGAACATTCTCTTTCAAGGATGATCAAATTTCTGTTTGCATAGGAATTTTACAAATGCATATTTTTAAAAATTCTCTAATAAGATATGTATGTAACAAACTCATCAAGGACTTGGTTATTATTGGTCCTTATATCTAATGATTTCTTTTGAGTTGTAATTTGTTATCGTCCCATCATCTTACTGAGTTTCTTCAGACAATAATAATATGTAAAGTTTTTATAGCATTCCATTAACAGTTTATGAAAAGTACTTTCACGCTTATTATCCTAGTTGAGTCTTGATGCAGCCCTACAAGTTATGGTATTTTTTATAATTATTCCTGTCACAGAAGAATAAATGGGAGCTTGAAAAAAAAGACTTAGCCAAGGTCATTCAACTAAAAGTAATGGAGGAGCTTGTACCATCAGGGAAGTTTTAGAACTGGATTCAAGTCCAGAGTCTGTTAATAGCTAGCTGCATGGTCTTGAGTACATCACTCACTCCTCTGAATTTCCCTGTCCTAATCTGTTAACTAGATGATTGCCATGATCTCTCAAAGCCCTTAAATTCTGTGGCTTTATAATCCTAAATGGTTCCTTTCTCTGGGCCTCCATACCTCCATCTAAAAATAAAAGTATACTACTATTTGGGAGAACTGAAATTAAAAGCAATCAAGCAAGGCAGCACCCTGAGGAACCTTAAGACAAATATACCAAATGGAAAAAACATTCTGTGACACAAAGTCCAGCTCACGATCCCCTAAAATCTGCCTTCTAGTGTGAAAGTACCAGAATTCCCACCTCTAGGGGACATTTAGTTAATATCCTTATACCGCCACTATGATGAAGATCAAACTGGAAAGTGGTTTTGGCTTAGTTACTTTAGAGACCACCCTTAGTCTTACCTTTCTTGTGAATTGTAGCCCCCAGTTGGAGACGTCTGAGTCTACTTTGTGCAAAAGTAGGCTCTGCGAGCCTCTTCTCTCTGTGACAGGTACGACCTAAATTTCCCAGCGCACAAAGCCATAGTTAGTGGCTAATACCCATGGGACAAAGAATCACAGGTGTTCTTTGGTTCCTTTTCTTTCTAATAGGAAGAAGATCACCTCTTTGGTAATGATTTCGTTCCCTTTGCTGTGATGGTCTCCTTCAGGGGTTCAGTGGCTTATGACCATATGGGGAATCAGGTCCAATCCCCATCCCTCACTTGGCTCTCGCTGTGTTGAGACTGTGCTGAACTTTTATCTGCATTACATCTTGCAGAATTCTGTTATTATCACCATTTAAGGATGAAGAAACCAAGGCACAAAGAGATTAAATAACCTATCCAAAGGTCACATGGATAATGATTGTTGGACTCTATAATTCAAATCCAAAGAGGCTGATTCTGGCTTATAGTATTCACCAGCACTCTGCTGCCTACTCACCCAATAATCAAGGGAATGGAGAGACCTCCAAAGGGGTGAGTCTTCCAGGTACTAACTCCCCCATCACTGGAAGGGGTGCAGGAATCTTGTTCATCTTAGGGTCTCCACTTGGCTAAAAGTGCTAAGATCTTAGGGGCCTAAATCTGTCTTTAAAGCCCTCCCAACTCCCCTCGGGCACTCCTGTCTGCTTCTGACATAATGAATGTCTTTCCATTCTGTGTTCCCATTGCCCTGTTTTTACTTTTATTTATCACACTACAGCATAGAAAGTTATGGTCTGCCTCCTCTAGAAAATCTTGCAAACAGGCTTCCTTCATTAGCTCCTGACCACAGACATGTTTGTTTGAGCTGTTATCATGTCATAAAAAGCAGATGGGGAAGGTTCCTCCAGTTTGCCACAGTCTACACCACTCCCCATTGCCTCACCCCTGCCAGGTCACACATCTACAGTACCTGCCTGCCCTCTGATTGGATTGAAGGTTAAGCCCTATAAGAACTATCCATTTGACAGAATAGACTATGCCTTGCTCATCTTAGTATCCTCCAGGCAGCTTAGTACAGTGTAACAGAAACACAGCTCATGATGTGTTTGGTGAACAAATAAGTGAATGAACAGATGAATGCATGAAGACTGCCAGGCAGTATAAAGACACACAGGCACAAAGGTGGCAGGTAAGGCAGCAACTCATTGGGCAAACTCCCAATATGGCAGCAGTCTTAATCTCCTTATGTCTATTAACTCAATTTATAAAGCAGATATGACAATACTTACCTACTTCTCATGAAGGCACCACATGAAATAATTAGCTAACGTCTATAAGGCATTCTCTGCACTAAGTGGTAGATATTAGTCCTACTGTGAAGGCTCAGCTTTGGGCCTCCAATGAATCCATTCTAAGAGAGCTGGCAAACCTAACACCAAGGGTTATCCAGCTACCTGTTGGCTCTGCAAACAGGTAGCTACCCAATCAAAACTACGTGAACATATTTCTCAGAGCAAACCAGAATCTTTCTGTTTCCCCCCAACTCCATCATCTCTATCTAACCCTCTCTGATTTTGAGTTAATGTGTAGGTGGAGAGGGAAGATGCGCTAATAAATGAGGCAAGATCCTTAGCAGGTGGGCGGGGCCTGTGGCTCAAAGGAGTAGGGCGCTGACCCCATATGCCAGAGGTGGTGGGTTCAAACCCAGGACTGGCCAAAAACTGCAAAAGAAAAAAAAAATAGATCCTTAGCAGGTGGATTGCAACGAAAGAGGGGGACAGTGACCAGAAGTAGGGGGCGGTTTCAATTCTGGGAATGTTTTCTTTCTTGACCTGGAAATTGGTTGTGTAGGTGAAAATCAATTAAGCAGCTTACTATTTGAGTACTTTTCTAAATATGCATTTCAAAAAATGTTTTTTAAAAAAAGATAAGTGATTCATCCAAAAATCAGTGGCCATAACATGTTCCTCATTTCAGGATTTTACCAACCACAGACTCCTTGAAGTTGACCCTCCATGGAAGCCAACCCCATGACAGTCCTTAGAGCCATAGCTCTTGCACCAAACCAGAAGTTAGCCTTGCTAGCTGTGCCAATGGTTATCAGCATAACTTCCTTCCTTCTCCTGTACCTCAGAGCCACTAAATCCTCTGACAGTCTAGGACTCCTCCCAGAGCAAAGATGCTGATCATGGCTATCAGCTGGGTCCCTTGGCAGCTCAGCTCCAGGCAAGATTTGTTCCCTTGTTTGTCTGGAGCTTTGGTTTTAATTTGCAATGTTTGCTTAATCTACTATTAGTTGGGCTGAATTTAATTTAACTCATTGTAGCAATTCATTTCTTTCAATCTTCTGTTATTGGGTATCACTCTTAAGTCGTAAGTGATTTTGCCTTTCTCTAATCATCATGTAGGAATCTGTCGGCCCAGTTATTCCTCTTTGCAAGTAACATCTGCAATTAAAAATATATACAATTGCAGGAAGAACCAAGGGATGGAAAGGCTGAGTGGAATCTGTGTTTTCAATTTTTTCTTCAGCTTCTATATTTAAATGAAATCAGGCAAAGTGATGATTAAGGGGTAGCTTCCTCTCCCACCCCCACCACTGGCAACAGCCACATGGAGAAATGAAAGTAACAGACAGATCTTCTTTCTAACCATAAATCCAGAAAGCCAAAACCAAGCACATAGCAATTATTTTTAAAAATTAAAACAAATAAATAACAACAACAAAAATAAAATCTCTAGCTTGGCTTAGAGCCAATCAGATCATTTGCATGGTTATGATCATTCTGAATGTACATAGGAAGTAATTATCAGGGTCTTCATTGTCTAATGAAAAGGTTGTTCAGCAGGTGAATTTGTGGCAAAGATGACTTTCTCTAGGAATTTTAAAATATGCAATAGGCTTAACACCATCTTTTCTTTTGGCCAACTCCTTAAATTACCACTCACATCTCACCTATACTGAAACACTAGGATTTATCATGGTTCAATCAATTCAACTTACTACAAAATCTCTAAAGATTTTTTTGGAAATCACCATACTTAAAAGTAGAGTGATAATCACCAATTTTAGTAAACATTTCTCCAAGGTAATGGAAGACTGCCAGATAGTACATAATATGAGCATGCAAAACACTTATGCCTGGCTTATAATATGCATTCAACAAGTACTAGAATCATGAGTAAAATACTAACTATGATAACATCGATTGTTATTATCCACAACATCCCATCCTGTCTCATTTCCTTATTTCTATGGTGCAACAAATCACCAGGCTGTATCTTTTCAAAGCTCACACTTCCAAATAGATGAGGTGTTTCTAATCTAAGTATATCAGAATGTGTTTCACCAGCATTGGTTATTTCCATAATTAAATTCATCCTTAGTGTAAACCTAAACTTGGCAACAGAAACCCCATGCAAGAGGAGGCCCCTAGAAATCCCTTAGAAGTGGCCTTCAAATATCCAAGCTACGAAGGAAATTATTCACTTAATTTGCTCTGACCCAGTGGTTCTCAACCTTCCTAATGCTGCGGCCCTTTAATGCAGTTCCTGTGGGTTGAGAACCGCTGCTCTAACGATATCACATAGCATATCAGTTGTGCAGAGTTTATCTGGAAGTACCTTTAAGGACACAGATCTCATCTGTCGTTCACCCATTTTCTAATCTGCAGTGAAACCAATCTCATAAAGGTTGCAGTGTCTCTTCCAAAGCACTATGAGGAGGTAAAATACAGCAAAGACTTAGGGAAAGCTGCGCCTTTTCAAATAACCAAAGTGTATGACCCTACTCTTTCTCAGGCTCCAATAGCTATGACTTCACCTATAAAAATAAAATGGCAGAGAATAGACTGATCAGGAGAGACCTGGAATCTGGATCTAAGCTACCAGTTAGCACGAAAACACCCTAAACTATATTATGCGTACAAACACATATACACATGTGAAAGGGTAAGACAGGATTCTCTCTTTCAGCTCTGTTATTCTATAGTGCAGTAGTTGAATGATATTCACCTGTGCAGGAGATATTTAAAAGCTAATTGTGGGGGTGACTGAATCATGCAACATAAATAATCTTAATGTATAAGCTACCAAAGGAAGTATATGAGAAAGGCTTAGATTTGCTCTGTGCATTCAGTAGAGTTTGCCTTGTATCTAAGTTATGGATCAGCAAACTAGGCCCACGAGCCAAGTCTAGACAACCACCTGTGTTTATAAATAAAGTTTTATTGGAACAGAGCCACTCACTCACTTACATATTATCTGTGGCTGCTTTTACGCTACTAATGGCAGACTCGAGCAGCTGATAATAGAGATTTTATGGCCCAAAAAGCTGAAAATATTTACCATCTGGCCTTGTACAGAAAAAGTTTTCCCCCTTATTTTTAAAAGGGAAATATTTAAAAGACAGACAGAGAGCTGAGTCTTGAGGGATGGGTAGGGATTGAATAGGTGAGAGTGCTCTCCAGACAGAAGGGATTCAGCACTCATGGAGGGGACTTGGGACAGAAGGGCCTAAATGAATGATCTGGAGTGTGAAAAATGAAATGGACCCAGATCAGGGGCATGCCAGAGAACCACAGGAATCTAAGCAAGAAATCTGGGCTTGATTCTATAGATAATCAGCCCATATTGAGAGTTTCTCAGAAGAAAGTAGACAAAAGTAAAGATTTAAAGAAACCCAATCAAGTATCATGGATTTCTTTCTCTCTTTCCTTTCTTTTCCTTCTTTTTTTGGGGGGTGATGGTGGGAGTTGTGTTTTGAGATTCCTGGGACAAGACATTGAAGGCCTCAGCACCTCAGGAGCTGTGGAACTGGACATAAAGCCATGAAAAGGGAGACAGTAGGAAACACTAAATGATGTGACTTGTGATCATTGGGTTTGGGGATGAGGAAGGAGGAGAAGTAATCAAGGCTTGGTCAGGGCTTCCAACCCAGGAGGTCACATATCTGACCACTTTACATGCAGCCGCACACACTGGCACATACAGTTTCTCAAGCTGACGGTTAAAGGTGTACCTGAAACTTTCGCGCTCTGAACAAGCCCAAGTCAGTTCTAAAGAACAGGGCCGGCGATCTCAGCGGTGTTTCTCTTCCCACCCCCGTCCTCCTATAATCAATATAATACATTGACTCACTGAGTCCCAAAAAGGGAGAAAAGCAGCAGTTTGCTGCTCCTCCAAGTTGCTCTGAGAAGTCAATACTCTGTCATCACTAATCCTGCAAACCTCAACAGACTCCTTTTTTAAAGACTTCAGGTAAATAGGTGGCTATTACCATCTTCAGGGGAATTTTCTCTACCTATTTGCTTTCTACGTCAGAGACATCCTAACTATGAGTGTTAAAAAATCACAGTTTGGGCACATTGTGAACTTCAAGTCAATTCCTCGTTTTCCCACTCTGTCTACAAAGAAGTCCCAATGGCTTTGGAACGTCTATTTGGTTCCCTTGAAAACAGACAGGCCTGGTCCTCATGACCCCTATGTTACAGGGCTCTCCTTCTCCCTTGTCACAAGCTGCTCTCCCATTGCAGGGAGCTGGACATCGTTCCAGGACCCCTTTGCCCAGACACTCATTAGTACTGCATTAGTCTGTAAACTCGGAGTGAAATGCCTGGTCCACCTTGCTCTTACTTGATGTACTTGAAAGGTCTGTTGAATTTATGGCAGGATAATGTGGAGCCCAGCACCTATTTATGAGTTGATCATTTGTACCGAACCCCCTTCCAAGTGCCGAAGGTTACCATTCAACCAGGGTCTGCACTAATGCCACTGGAAGGCCAACAAAGCCAAGTGTATGAAAGTTAAAAGCATTAATAAAAGTGTGACTTATAAATTACTTCATCTTTGTCACCCTTTTTGAAATGGGGTGAGAGAGGCCAGGGTAAATTTATTTTTTAAGTGCTTTCTGAGACCCGAATGGGTCAGGCTTGAAATGCTGTAGTCTATAAATCATTTTTTGCAGATCTGGGGGACGCTGCCGCATCATAACATTAACAAATATTGATTTATTTTATCATTTGCAACTGTTTGTGGTATGACAGAGATCCCACTGCATGTAAAAAAAAAAAAAACAGCAAATACTTACTTGGGGGCAAAGTTGCTAATGAATACCTCTCATAAGGGGAGAAAAAAGAAAATTTCAATTTATTTGGGATTTCCTAGCGAGGCGGTTTTCTTCAGGGTAGCTCGCATTAACTCAGCTTCCCCTCCAATACACAGAGATGGATGGATTTGGGGCTAAGTAATTGTACGTACAAACGCCATGTATGACAAGTCCTGTTCTCAACACAACATCATTATATACACCAGCCAGAGCTCCCATGAGGCATCAAAATCTAGGAAAGGATCACTTGGAGTTTGGGACTCCTGGCTACTATGCTAAATGTTACAGCAAAGAGCAGGCGCCCACACTCAATTTAAATGAGCAGACACCCACACTTAATTTAACTACAGGCTTGTTGGGGTCACTGCCAGTGTAGTGAAGGACAATTAACACTAAATACCTTCAAGGAAAGGGAGATGAAATTGCATGTTGTGTTGGAAAGTGTTCACAGCTCTGCTGCACCTTCTCAAAGTACACTCCAGATTTGTTCTCTGACTTTGAGAGCTCACATTGAGACTTTTCCCAACAGGCACTGAAGAGTCATCAGAGACTGATTACTCAGAGAAGTTCAGGAGGCTCTAGAATGTCACTGAGACAAAAGATGACAAAAATATAAACAATGAATAAGAAAAGGGGACTTCAATTATGAACTGGGAAAGGGAGGACCCAAGGAAATAATGATAAACTGGTACTGTTGCTTGAGAAATCCATGCAATAAAGTTGATATCCATGCCCAGGCATATCTTCAAGTCTCCCATGCAACTAGGTGCTCCTTATGTGTGACAATGAGATAAATGGTACACCAGGCATTGCTAGGTGAATTACCAATGACATAGCAACAACTGAGATTCCTTCTTAACAGTGTTGCCTGGGAAAATGCACTTCCAATGGGAATGATAGCTGAAGTCAGGACCAGGGCTTCTCAACTTCGACACTATTCACATTTGGGGCACTATTCACACTATTCACAACTTGGGCACTATTCATACAATTCACACTAATTCTTTGCTGGGAGGTAGAGGAGAGGTCTTGTACACTGCAGGATATTTCTCAGCATCCCTAGCTTCTGCCCACTAGACACCAGGAACAACGACCACCAACAACCCTCACCATGACTGTCAAAAGTAACTACAGACATTGGCGACTGTCCCTGGGAGGTGAGATGTCCCCCTATTGAGAACCACTGGGTTAAATGGAAGAACTCAAAGACTTATCCCACCAGCAAATCTTCCTAAGCCACAAACGTTAAGACTTGAGATTCGAAATGTACAACATTGAGCCAGTTTCTGCTTCTCTTTTCACCAAGAGGCTGAACTGTGTGGCTGCACCTCCTGATCTTAGCCACTATGAAGGGAAGCATCAGGAAGAAAATTCCAAGGACTAGAAATCGTTGAGTATATAATACTAATATGAAGCCAGTAGACAACTGAGGCATGCCCACATAGGAGAAAAACTCATTTCAATTCAAGTTGGCGCGGAGGGATAATTAGAAAGAGGGAGAAGTTTGAGCACTCTCACTGAGTGAGCATGGGGCGGGGATGTTTACCACACCTTTTCTATGTGGGACATAACCACAAGAGGGACTCTACCTAACGAAATCAAATATTCTGAACTTGGTTGTTTGCACCCTAACATTAACCTGAAATAAATTTACTTTTCAAAAAAAAAATTATTGAGTATAAGAGGAGAATGAAGAGGAAAATTAGCTGCCACAGGCAAGAGTAGGAGTTAAAAAGATAGATCCCATGATGCAGTACTACTTCCTAGGAATGAGGTTCTTAGGTAGGAATGGAGCACCTTAGGAATGTCACTTCATCATAATTCAGTCCAGTGGACGGATGCCAGGGTTGATTCCTAAGACCTGCTCCATATTTAAACCAAAGAAGTCACTGTCCTCTGGCCAAGTCTAAAATCTTACAATGACCCAATTGTGGCAGATCATATTTTCCAAAGATGGTTGCCATAGCAACCATCCCAATAGCTCTTCTGCAATGTGACCTTGTCAATGCCCTTCACTGGGAGATGACATCTGTTTCTCCACTTCCTTGAATCTGGGAGGCCCTGTAACTACTCTGACCAATGGAATATAGAAGAAATGGCACAATGTCAGTACTAAGAGTAATGCTTAACTGGCTTGGCAGCTTCTGTTCCCTGCTTTTTGAAATGTTTCTTTATGGGACAGTCCCTCTCAGAACCCAGCTGCCATACCGTGAGTTTCACAATCTGCAATCTGCATGGAGAGGCCATGCAGATATGCCCTGGTCACCAGCCTGTTAAGTTCCCAGCCAGTCCTATGAGCAAGTCATCTCAATCACCCAGTCCAGTCAAACCTACAAATGACTCCAGCTCCAGCCAATATCTGACTGTAACCACCAGAAGGACTCCGAGCAAGAACCGCCCTGCTGAGCCCTGTCAACCCAAGTCATGAGAGATAATAATAAGCCACCAAGCTTTCAGGTAGTTTGTCATGTAGCATTAATTAACTGGAACACCAACCACATCGACATTTCTGTGACACTAAAGAGAAATGTGCACAACCAATGTTATTAGGATCAAAGGAATTAATAGACATTGTCATCATCACCCCATTTATTGGGTGCTCAATATTTTCCACTTATTATCACATTTCATTCTTATAATCAACCTAGGAATCAACTTGGATGAAACAAGTCCAGAGAGCTTAAGACTTGCCAAATTGGCACAATGAGTAAGTGGAGGAACACAGATGGAAACACAGTCTGATGTCACATCCTCAATTTTCCCAGAGTTTTACCCCCAAGATGGAACAGATGAGAGCAGAGATGGGTCTGTAAAACGTCACTCAAGGAATTCTATCCGAAACTCTGTCCTGTGACCTTGAATCCCCAGAGATTATCAATAGCCATTGTTCTTCCCTACAGACTGGCACAAAGGTTTCCTCTGCTTTAAGAAATGCAGGTTCATGGATCTGGTGCCATCTTTGGTGGCATTTCTAAAGGGGCATTAGGATTAGAAAAGCCCAACAATCTTTTTTTTTTTTTTTGAGACAGAAGCTTAAGCTGTCACCCTGGATAGAGTGCTGTGGCATCACAGCTCACAGCAACCTCCAATTCCTGGGCTCAAGCTAGTCTCTTGCCTCTGCCTCCCAAGTAGCTGGGACTACAGGCGCCCGCCACAA
>CAUYRH010142360.1:0-15031 GCA_963574655.1 Perodicticus potto | reverse complement strand
CCGGGCGTTGTGGCGGGCGCCTGTAGTCCCAGCTACTCGGGAGGCTGAGGCAAGAGAATCGCCTAAGCCCAGGAGTTGGAGGTTGCTGTGAGCTGTGTGACGCCACGGCACTCTACCAAAGGCAACAAAGTGAAACCCTGTCTCTCTAAAAAATAAATAAATAAATAAATAGAATTCCTTATTTTTTAATTTCTTAAGTCTCTTTTAAATCTTAAGATTTTCCCTCCAGACTTTTCTTTTCCTTTCAATGTACCTATGGAAGATAGACATTTGACCTCTACAATTTCTGATAGTCTAGATCTTGTTGATTCCATATTCACGATTCTCTGCAACATGTTTCTTTCTTCTACGTATTTTCAACAAACTGACAGCTGGATGCAGAGGTTGGGTCAGGCTGACGCTTCACCCTTGGGTAAGACTACCTAAGTGGTAATGTGTCCTTTTACCAAGAGGCAGGTAAAATTTGATTCTCTTTTATCGCGTCTCATGTTAGCAGTTATCGAGGTCCAATATCTAAATCCATCAATTAATTGGGAACTGTCATTGGTAATATCCTAACATTTCTTTTTCATTTATTAGTTGGAATGTATCTGTTGAGAGATATTTCCCTCAACTACTATTTTGTTTCCCAGTGGTATAATTCATGTAGGAAAGGTGGAAAAAATAATCAATTCTTTCCTTTAATTTACCAATTGCAAAGATAATGAATTAGTTTTCTACCATCCTCCAAAAGTGACCAATTAGCTTTTCAAGCATCAGTGGGAACTGAAGAATTTAAACATTTGAATTTAAACTTTTCAATCAATTCCAGTCATTGCTCTATGTGGCACTTAGATTATTCCAGTTTTGCCCCATAGGAACCTCTTCAAGTTGGATTCTGAATTCTTTTGACTTGATTCCAGTAATCTTTGATAGCTCTTTCACCAACTGATGAGACAAGATGTTCCAGGTTCATATTGTACATTTCCTGCCTTAGATATAAAAACAGTCATTCCTTCAAGAAGCTCTGATTTCTTTTTGTGAAAAATGGCATTTAAAGATCTCAATCCAGTGCCATGAACATGCATGGTTACACATGTGTGCGATCACACACAGTTGAATATATCCCCGTGCACACACTTTTTAAGATCAAAACACCTCATGATTTTATATTGATGTTTACAATTCATTTCAGGACTACAGTTTTTTTGTTCATTCTTCTACATTACATTCATATCTGCTCTCCTCCACCTCAAGAACACATGCTCTTAAGGACACAAGATGATAGAGCAGCCCATAATTACCCATTCACTTTATCACATATTATACACATAATACTTTGAGAATAACAGTATTAATACTGTTACTCAGCACAATTTTTTAATTGCCGTGCATGCTCCTCATTCTTATAATTCCATATCTCAATTGACTAAATAAGTAATTATTACATGCTGTATTCTCTCCTTTTTAACTCTCATTTTGTTTCAGTTCTGTATATAACTATATTTTTATGCTGTCCATCATTCCTTACCCTAATATCTCTCTAGTCATTTTGGTTGTCTTGATTTTCATTCTCTAGTAGATTCCTCAGGAAGGGCACATTGATTAACAGTTTGTCCGTGCCCTTTATACTTTAAATTAAGTTTTGCTGGACATAAAATTCTTGTCTCACATTTTCTTTCTAGGAATCTTAAAGATATTACTTTATTTTCTCCTTGCACAAATAGCATTGCAGTCAAAATGTCTGATGAAGGTAAACTAATTTTCTTTAAAGTTACTTAACTGTTTTTGCCAACAAGCCTCGGGGATTTTTTTTTTTACTTAAAATTCCAGCAATTTTGCAGCACAATTCACAATTGCAAAGAGGTGGAATCA
Source organism: Perodicticus potto (assembly GCA_963574655.1). Taxonomy (NCBI): domain Eukaryota; kingdom Metazoa; phylum Chordata; class Mammalia; order Primates; family Lorisidae; genus Perodicticus; species Perodicticus potto. The sequence goes on along the minus strand of CAUYRH010142360.1, from coordinate 13,177 downwards.
ACACAAGTGTCCATCAGTTCATGAGCGGATTAACAAAATGTGATATATGTATATAATGGCGTAATGTTTGACCATAAAAAAGAATGAATTTTGCAACAATTAGGATAGAACTGGATACCACTATCCTAAGTGAAATATCTCAAGAACAAACACCATATGCACTCACTATTAAATTAGAACTAACTGAGAAGCACACGTGTGCACAGAAGGAAGTAAAACTCATGTAGGGGGAACTCAAATGGAAATCAAGTAGGGGGGCAAGAGAAGGGCAAAAACCTACCTAAGGTACAATGAACACTATCTGGGTGATGAGCACACATATAGCCTTGACTCAAGCATTACAAAAGCAATCCATGTGTCCAGGCATGATGGCCCACACCTATAATCCTCGCACTCTGGGAGGCCAAGGCAGGTGGATTGCCTGAGCTCAAGAGCTCGAGACCAGCGTGAGCAAGAGCAAAACTCCAACTCTACTAAAAAAAAGTAGCCAGGTGTTGTGGAGGATCCTGTAGTCCCAGCTACTCGGGAGGCTGAGGATCAAGAGAATCAGTTGATCCCAAGAATTAAGGTTGCTGTGAGCTACAATAACACCATGGCACTCAACCCAGGGTGACAGAGTGAGATTCTGTCTCAAAAACGAAAAACAACAAACAAAAAGCAATCCATGTAACCAAAAACGTTTGTGCCCTTTTAATATTTTGAAATAAAAAATAAATACAGTAGACTCTCCACAGTTGACCACCTCCTTCAGTTGACCTAACTTTCATAGACAGGACATGCGCCACATGTGTGCATCAGTGCAGGAGGCCTAGTTCCTTATGCTGACCACCTCTGTATGTTGACCAGTTTGCTGCAATCCTTGGGTGGTCGACTTACAGACGTCCTATTATAAATAAAGTCCAGCAACTTTACTACACTCTACCTTGGTGTTAGTCACTCTGGGTTAATATTCTTGAGTAGATGGTACGCTCTTTCAATTTGTAGCTTCAAATCCTTTTTTTATTTTAGGAAAGATTTCTTCAGAATAGTTTTCATATTTATTTTATACCCTCTGTTTGGTTTTCTTCTTCAAGGATTTCTGTTTTATGTATGTGAATCTTCTTTGCCTATTTTCCGTATCTTTCACTTCCTCTTAAATCTTTATCTCTTCCTTAATTTCTTTTTTATTTTTAAAACTTTTCTACTTTTTACTTCTATTTACCCATGGCATTATCTATTTTTAGCTTGTTTTTATATTTCTTCTAGATAAGTTTATTTATGAAACTTTTTTCTTTTCTCTCTCACTCTTTCCTGATTTTGTCCCTTTATTTCTGAGTTCCTAATTCTGATTTATGTTTTTCTTTTATGTCTTGCATCATTTTCCTAGTGTGTTTTACTTTACCTTAAAAGATTACAGAATTCAATCGTTCACTGGGTATATTTTCTTGGCATGCTGGGTTTGTCTATAGAGATATGATGTTTTTCTTTGACTTTGACCTCAATACTTTTCTGTTGCTCACTTTGACATGAAGTTCATATTCCTGAACTTTTAGAAAGAAACATGGTTCAGGGTAGTTTTTCTAACTTCACAGAACGCCATCTTCTGTTGTTTTCAGGTAGTATTAGAAGATGTGTATGGCAGCTTGCTTGTTGAGGTTTCCTGGCTGTGTCCCCCCAGTCTTCCATTCTCTTCCCTGTCCTTTGTCTCTTTTGTCCCTGTCCTGCTTGATTTTTATTCCATTCCCAGAAGCTTCTCCTCCCTGGAAGGGAGCCCTACTATCTCCATTTCAGCAGTTCCTGGGGGCTAAACTGCTTCAACCTGCCCCTCAGACCTCATCACAGCCCCTTTGCACCTACCCACTGATGTGGTAAAAGAAAAATGTTCTCATTTTCATGTCAGTCTGCCATGCTCTCCAGGGAGGACCTGTTGGGTATTTCAGAGTAGGGCAGCTTTTCTGTTTTTTTCACTGTAAACAATAGTACAGAGGTCTTGAGTCAGTTGGTGATTTGCTGTTTGTGAGGGTACTTATTATCTAGTTGTAAATGTTGCCCATGAGTTTCGAGTTTTGCTCTCTACTTACTGGTTTTAACTGGGGATTCAAAAAAATTCAAAATCTATGTCACAGTTGCTTCTTTTTTCTTTTTTCAGAATCTCTTAAAAGCAAGCTAGCATTTTAAAAGCCTTAATGCCATGCTAAGGCTTTTAGAATCCAAACTGCAAGACATGGATTGACCAAGATTTTAAAAGTGAAACCTGGCAAGATTTGATAAGCATTTTCAAAAGCTCATTGTGGGAGAATCATGGGGGAGAGAAATATCGGAGGCCAGGAGGCCAGTTAGGAAGTTACTGTCAAAGAACAGAGGAGAGTTGTGGCAGCCTAGGCTAGGGAGAGAGGCTGACGACAGAGAGGAGACATGGAATTCAGAGAATCAACGTGTCAGCACTCCAGAAAAATAGCACAAATGTCACTTAGAGGCTTTCCTCATTAAGGAGTGTACATCTTTTGATTTTCAAACAACTCTACAACAAACAAAAAAACTTCTTTCTTCATCTTAAACTGAAGAAAAAATGTGTCCCCTAGTACATAATCTAGCAACAATGATCCATCTATTCCCCAGCACACCCCTCCTGTGGACCGAGGCAACATCTCACCACTAGCACTACCCCCAGTCCCCACTGAGCCCCACTCTCAATTCCCAGTCCCAGGGACCACCTCCCCCAGCTCCTCCTCCTTGAGTTAGCCAGATCCTCTGCCCAGCCCATGAAGCTTCCCTCTCCTGCTGATCTCCATTCTTTCTTGCCCCTCAAGTCTATAATCAATAGATCACAGATCACTTCTGAAGTATTTTCCATTTCATCTCTCCACTTGCTAAACCGTATACTCCCCAAAAGTCTACCACTATCCATTGGTTCACATATATTACCTGGCACATTGCAGGTGTTCAAAGAAAACAATACAATACACACCCCAAGCCCCCAGCAGCCCACATGCTCAGGCCACAACCCCACCCTCCTTTGCATCAGTCCTCCTCAGAACCCAGCACTAGACTACTTGTCGAGGAGGAGGGGCGCATGCTGCCCACGCCCATGTCTTCCAGGACCTTAGTTTTTATTCTCCCCTCATGAGCCACAGGAGATTGCAGAATGGCACTTCCTACTTTCCTTCCAGTACGTGGACCTGCTTGATGCTCACTGACCTTCTGTCTCCTGGTCTCCCGCTCAGGAATATTCTTGAAGTTGAATGGAGCTCCCTCTGATTTAGTCAAATAACATACCTGTCAAAGGTATGTCAAATCCTTTGACTAGGATGTAGTCAAAGAATATACGCAGCCAAAGCAGCCACCCGAGACTGATGCTCAGGACTCCAGCCTGCCTGCCGCCATGATCCACTCTGAAGCAACAGGCCTTAGAGAGAAGCCTCAGAAAGCCACCTTGGCTAGAGAGGTACAGGTGACCAGCTGAGGTAAGGGCATCTCTTCTCTGCCCATAGAAGGTAGAAACAGAGATGAGATTTCTGTTTCACTTACCTATTCATTTGACAAACACACACCAAGTATGTATCCATGAGATGTACCTTCTGTGAACCGCGCACTGGGAGAATTATAAACATGGAAAAGGTAGGGGCTAGACCAGGTGGTGCAAAGGAGAGGGCTTAAAGGCAGGGGTTGACTTCTGTAGGGAAGGAGAACCCTGAGGGCCATTAGGCTGTTCCCACAACACCCTCTGCTGCTCCAGATTTTCTTAACACCCATGGCTGTTAAGACAGAGCCCCTTAGCAGCACCTGTTGCTCAGTGGGTAGGGCGCTGGGCACATACACCCAGACAGGCATGTTCAAACCTGGCCCTGGCCAGCTAAAACAATAATGACAACTGCAACAAAAAAATTAGCCGGACATTGTGGCAGGTGCCTATAGTCCCAGCTACTTGGGAGTCTGAGGCAACAGAATTGCTTAAGCCCAAGAGTTTGAAGTTGCTGTGAGCTGTGACGCCATGTCACTCTGCCCAGGGTGAAATAGTGAGACTCTGTCTCACAAAAAAGACAGAGCCCCTTATCCTGGTGGACTCAACAGGAAGAGCCTAGAAGGTGGTTCCCCAATACACCAGCACACTTTTATTCTCACCCACACGGCAGGCAGCCTCCACATCTTCAGAATGAATCGTGGGATCTGGGAGAAACAGAAAACACACAAAGCTGGAAAAAAGTGTTTGTAACCCAGTGTTTCTCTAAAACAAAAGAATGCTGCGACTGAGGTGTGGAGTTTAGGGAACAAGGCGATGGAGATTTTCAGTCCTGGGCGTGTACTCAGAACATTTCCTGGAAGAACCATCCACCCTCTCAGGGTTCTGGTCTCCGAGTCTCAAGCACTCCTGCATTGGACAGAGGGCACTGGGAGACCTGGGAGGGTCCAGCCCACACGCTGGAACCACCTGGACTGGGAGGGGCCAGAGAGGCATCTGGTAAAGCCCATTGTTTTATACGGGATGGGCAATAGCTTTCCAGGAATCCCCAGTGAACCAGTGGCAGAGCTGTGAGCTGGATCCAGGTTCCCCTATCCTCTCAGCAAAGATGTTTCTAGGAAACAGCATTCACAGACCAGAAGAGAACCAGAAACAGGAAGGGCACTTCCTGTGCGTGTGATGTGACCAGTAGTCAGAAATGCCCAGCTTCAAAGCATTAGCTACAACAAAATTGAGATACTTTGTAAAATAAAGGAGGGGAGGTGGTACTGGGTGGCTCTACTTAACGTGTAAGGAAACCCAGACTGGCTGATTATCCCTGGAGCAGCTGTAACTCAGACCCACAATATGTCCAGAATTCCGATAGAAACTGCCCTACACGTGGGTCTCTTTGTACCACTCCCATTTCTCAGATGCTCCACTCAAACAAGGTTCATTCTCTTCCTATTACCCATACTCCTGATCCTTTTGAAAACTGAAAAATGAGCCCTGGATATATGAACTGTCCTCTTTTCATAACTCTAAACCCAGAAATGCTCAGACTCTTGTCCCGTGGACTGTTTGGGGGAATGTTACTGCCTTGCGGCCGCAGGCTGGCCCCTAGCATCCTACCTGGCTCGTGTATGGGAAAATACCCTTTGTTCAGCTCTGGAACACTTACCATGACTTTATTTAAGGAGAATAAAGACAAAAGTCAGGATTCACACAGCACAGCTAACAGAATTCCGACCTCACCAGGGAGTGCTCCCTGCCAGGGCACATAGGCCACCCCAATCTGCCTCGTGCCTCACAAGAATGCCACTTATCTCCTGAAACAATGGGCAGAAATCTGCAAGTACTTCCCTGGGTTTAGACCCTTTCTGATTTTTATCCTATGTTTATTCCAGAGAACTCTCTTCCACCCTCACCCCCACCCCAGACCCTTATCAGTGATCCAGCTCCCATGAACTGCTGAAACCTCCCAGGACCAGCTCACCAGCTCTGGTTTCTTTATGAAAGTCAGTCAGAAATCTGGGGAGTGTGGATAAAGTTGGGGGGTGGAGATAGGGGTTGAGGAAATGTATAGACTATGCCAGAAACTGAGAGTCAATATGTCAGAACCAGCCGGGGCCTGATGGTCATCCATCCCCCAAGGAATCACCTCACCCTTCAGGTAAGACCGTCCTCGCCCTCCATCTCAGGCCCTCCTCACAACATACAAACCAAGTTGCATCATTCTTATTATAGAATACAGTAGAACCTCTATAAGTGGCCCACCCAAGAGACTGTAACAAACTGGTCAACATACAGAGATGGCAACAGAAGGAACAGCGTCTGCTGTACTGATATGCACAAACAGTGCATGTCCAGTCTGCTTAAGGTCCAAGCTATGGAGCTCCCCATGGCAGGGAACTTCAATAGTCCACGTTTCCCAAGGGCCAAGGCAATTTGGGACATGGATGATTAATAGTCATTGGTAAAGTGTTTTTGTACCGGAATTTAACTCTAAATTTTTAGCAAAGACAAAAACAATATTTTGTTGGGGCTCAGAGAAATTCAGGAAAAGGAGCTGTATCCTACATCGGGGAGGGTGCAAGGCACAGAGCACAGCTGAAAGAATCAAGATACAAATCATACTGACAGTTCACCAGAGGAAACCACGGTGAACAGCGATCACAAGAGCAGAAGCTCCTGGGAATCCACACAGATGTCGACAAGGAAGTTGGATTTCCTCCAGTGGGAAGGAAGGCCAAGTCTATTCATTATGTATTAAAAATAAGTATCAGAGAGCTAGAGGCTTCCTCCACTGTCCCTGCAGTGACAAAGCTGTACTACAAAGGCATGAAACAGAGAAAACATGATACAGCGAGAATTACATACTTGAACGACAGGGCCGAAGAGAAGGAATCCCTCCCACGCTGTCCCCTGTAACCCTCAGCCTAGCTCATTCGCTTGCCAATCTGATGGAGTTGTATGGAATTGCTTCCCTCCACAACCCTCTCCTCAAAGTGCCCTATGTCTCCCAAGAAGTTGTTCCCACTCACCCAACAGGTCCCTCCTTTGTCATTAGCTCAGAATAAAAAGCAGGGAAGGGATTGGAATTCTACCCAGGAGAGAGCCAAAGGACAAAAGGGAGCCAAGGCTTGTAGCCAAGGAGGGAATTTCAGGACAGCAGCCTCCTGGAGTTCCTAGAATTTCGGCAGAGAACAAAGCTGGGTGCCTCCTGCAACCTCACTGGCAACCCTTTTCTTCAGCCTCCAGCCCTGCAAAGCCCAGACTCACACATGAATTAACAAGAACAAAAAGGTCCTCTTTGCCCAAGGCCTCTCCATACAGCTGATAAGACACCCCTGGGGAAGGGAGTGCTTCATAAGGGCTGGAGGTTGGGGAGGATCCAGACCCCACTGAGGCCCGGTTAGTACTTTAGAATTAGCTCCAGTTATCCAAAAGCAAGGAATGGCAGGTGATCAAGATGACATCATTTTCCTCCTCTGTAAAACTCCATTCTAACAATTCATCTCAGCCTTCCACCAACTACTGCCCTTGGCTTCCTTAGGCTCTTATTTTAAGGTTTCCAAAAGACACCACCACCCAGTGCTCATGTTCCAGCCCTGTATCCACTCCTCAATAACAAGCCCCCAGCATGTAAGGCTCTCACTTTCATCTCCTCTCCAAGGAACTCTTTGTCCAGGAAGTCTTCCCACATTATTTCCCTCCCCAGTTACTTCCCAAGGTCTGATGACTCCACCACTCTCTTTACCTTTGAGATAAAGAAATCTAGTATGTATTAAGTGTGCCAAGTCTACAGAGGCCAGGTTCAATTTGATGATAATAAAGAAAAGAGAACTGACTTGTTACAAACAAACCAGAATTTCTACATCTTCAGATTAGTCACATTCATCCCAAATGGGCTTCCATTACTCCACAAGTTATCTCCCCTTGTGAGGTGATTTTCAGAACCAATTTAGGAGCCAGACAAGAAAAGAAGCCTTATGATGAAGTAACCAACTCAAGTTTTCAACCCAAACCTCTCTCTACCTTATTCCTCACACACAGTTCTTTTTTTCTTTTTTTTTTTTTTTTTTTTTGTAGAGACAGAGTCTCACTTTATTGCCCTCGGTAGAGTGCCGTGGCATCACAGCTCACAGCAACCTCCAACTCCTGGGATTAGGCAATTCTCTTGCCTCAGCCTCCCAAGTAGCTAGGACTACAGGCACCTGCCACAACGCCCGGCTATTTTTTTGTTGCTGTTTGGCCTAGTCCGGGCTTGAACCCTTGGTATACGGGGCCAGCGCCCTACCCACTGAGCCACAGGCACTGCCCCCTCACACATGGTTCTTAATCACAGTGGACCATTTCCAAACACATCAGACCCTCCACAGTTGACCACCTCCTTGAGTTGACCTAATTTTCACAAACATACATGCACCAAATGTATACATCAGTACAGTAGGCCTCTTTCCTTCTGTTGACCACCTCTATATGTTGACCAGTTTGTTACAGTCCCTTGAGTGGTCAACTTTCAGAGGTTCTACTGTTATTAATTCAATTTTGAGAGGTACATGATGTGTCACCTTGAAATTATTCAAAGCCTGGGACATCGATGATGAGGGCATTTTTCTAGTAGTTGAATATAAAATTCAGCCAGTTTACCTTCTGATCATACCTAATGCATTTGTCCAACTTGACCAGTTAGCAGTGACCAGCTCAGAAAAACAACTTGTTACCACAATGCTAATGGGTACATGAGAGAAGGAGCAGCGAAGTCGGTCAGGTCAAGGCTCCTGTGCCCATGTCTCAGGTTCAGGGAGCAACACTCCCATCCTTTCATTTTTATTGAGGTAAAATATACATATGCAATTTACCATCTTTACCATTTTTAAGTGTACAATTCAGTAATGATAACTACATTTACTTGTTTTTTCCTCCTTATTTTCCTCTCCTTGCTCCCCTTCCTGGCCTGGGGTAACCACCAGTTTACTATCACTCTTCATGAGATCCATTTTTTAGCTCCCACATATGAGTGAGAACATCTGGTATTTGACTTGCTGTTCTTGGCTAATTTCACTTAACATAATGGTCTCCATCCATATTGCTGCAAATGACCAGATTTCAGTCTTCTTAGGGCTGAATAATATTCCATTGTGTATTTATACCACATTTCCTTTATTTAGTCATCTGTTGATGGGCACTTGGGTTGATTCCACATTTCTGTTATTGTGAATAGTGCTGCATTAAACGTGGGAGTACAGATACTCTCAGATACCTCTGAGATGGGATTTCATTTCTCTTGGATATATACCCAGTGGTAGAATTGCTGGATCTTTCGGTGGTTATATTTTTACTTTTAGAGGAAGCTCTAGACTCTTCTCCATAGTGGTTGTACTAATTTACATTCCCACCAATGCTCCACCCAAGGTTGAGCAGGAGGGTTCTCCTTTGTCCACATCCTCCCCAGCATCTGTTATTGCCTGTAGTTTTGATACAAACCATTTAACTGACATGAGATGCTGTCACATTGTGGTTCCTATCCTCTTAAAGGAAGGTCACTCCTCCTTTGGTATTCCACATTCCCCACCCTGCTGTCCAGGATAGGACTCTGTACTTAGGTAGAGAAGAACAGGGAAAGAACACACAGAGCATGAGTAAGGTCAGATTAGCACCCCAACAACCTCCAGAATCTTCAACCAGGCCTGCAGGGGCAATTGCTCCCTATGGAAACTCAGGTGTGTTTATCTTCAACCACACCCAGGGGAAAGGAGTTGCAGTGGTCTGGCATCATCTCTGCTCCCATTTCTACCCTATTCCCCACTCCATCTTGGGGAACAGGCTAAACTTGGTAATGGATTATTACAGACCTGCTTTAAATTCATGATAATCACCTTGCTTTAAATTAATTTAAAAAAAAAAAAAAAGGTCTTTACCATACAGACCCCTGTCCCCTTTTCCACCACTCCCAAAAGTAACTACTTCTTGAATTCCTAGAGCCCAGAAAGGGAAGGGAGGCAAGGAGTACAGAGAGGCTGCTCCCTGGCAGGGCTGATTCCAGAACGCTGAGGGCTAAGTTCTTCTGGAAAAGACTTGTGCAAATAGCAAGACCTCTTCCTGTTGGCTGTGTAATGATCTCTGCAAGATTCTCAATCTCTCAATATTACAGATTGAGAAGGGAGCATCATCCTCTGCCTACAGACATCTCCCACTCACACACACACAAACTCAGGCCTCCCCACCTCCCCACCTTCTCACTGACTTGGATTCCGATCTTCAGGAATGGAATGAGGCACTTCTCCCTCTGCCTCACTCCCCCGCCACCCAACACCTCTGCATGTTTCATCTAATGTTTCCCCTCTTCTCTCAACATCCCTGAACTACTTCAGATCATCAATGTTGTCCTTCTAGGTTCTCCATTACAGGCCATAATAATGTCAAATTATTTAGCTTAACTTTATTACCAAGACTAGACTGTGAGCTCCATGAAGGTAGAAACCAAGTCAGACTCACCTCTCTAAGGCCCCTGCCCAGTGCCTGCAGGGGAAGGAAGCCCCAGCCCACCTTTCTCTGAATTCTCTCTACTTCTCCAAGCAAAGGTCTCTACCACCCCCTAGAATGTCAGAATGAGCCAGGCAGGCATGGCGACACGCACCTCGAGTCCTAGCTACTTGGAAGACTGAAGCTGGAGGATTTCTTAAGCCCAGGAGTTTTGAGTTGGCTGCAAGTTGTGATCCCACCACTGCACTCCAGCCTGTTCAACAGAGAAAGACCCTGTCTTAAATGAACAAACAAAAGGAATGAATTCACCTCTGACTCCCAACTCCCAATGATATTACTCCCACTCTGGACTACAGGATCTACCTGACCCTCCTTTCTGAAGAACCTCCTAGAAGCCATCTGTTAAATAGAGCAACAACATTTTCTCCCAAGCTAAGTATTCCCCATCTCTTAACCTGTCCTCTGGGCCCTTCCCCAGAAATCCCATCATGAACTGCATGGAACTTTAAGGCCCAATGTCATCCCTCTTCACCATGGAACCACAGAGAGACTCTCCACACTTTCAAGAGCACGCAAACTCTCTTTCCTGACTCAAGGAAGCCTCTATGGCCTGAATGACCACATTTCTACATGTACAAGCCCACCTAGCAAGACAGGGAAAGGAGGCTATCCAGCTACGTTCATTTTATAAACCCCACAGATATTCCAGCGCCAAGTACACTTAAAAAGCATCTAGGTTTGCCCCTAGGAACTAGGGCTGGATTGCTTGGGAAGAGGCTTTAAGTAAGTTTCTGGGTTGTTGTGAAGTTTTGTATCTGATAGGAACATGGGTTGCATCTGTAGATGTATTTGTCAAAACTCAAAGTTACTCAAAGTATGAGCATTCCATTGTATATAAGTTTTACTTGAAAAGAAGAAAACTATAAATAAATATTGAATCTTGGTTTTTTAGAAAGCAGCTGGATATAGTAATATCAATATAATTGGAATGAATTCTCCATTTCCAACCAATTGATGGCCTAAGCTTTATTCAGCAGCTTCACGTCCCTTTGGCCCAAACTCAGGTTTCTAGCCCTGCTCACTTGACCTCACTGCACCAAAAGTTACCACATTCTTACCATGTGTCAGGCACAGCTCAAGTCTAGTTGGACTAAGCCCCAAACAGACAGTCCCAGCACTGGCTGAGCGATGCACAGATGGAGAGGAGAACAAGGAGCCCAGAGAAGCTGTCCCAAAACTCTGACCTAAGCTGGTGGGGAGACAAAGGAGGACAGGAAGAATGCCAAAGCAATCTTTGAGGAAGGTGTCCCCGATCTGAGCCTTGGATGAGTAGGAAGAAGTTCTGCCATCTAATCAATGGTAGGAGGGCATTAAAGACAATACAAGGAGGAAATTCACGGAGAGGGGCTAGAAAAAACTAAATCTATGCAAGGAACCGAAATTAATTTAATGAGACTGAGGCAGAGTCTGAACGGGAGAAGATGGGTTGAAATGGAAGGGACATACAGAAGCCAGCTCGTGAAAGGCGGTGTGTGCTGTGCCACCTTAATTTGTATAGTAGAAATCACTTAGAAGGGAGACGGAAGTTGAGACCGCCAGAGGGAAAACCAGGTGCCAGGCAGCTCCTTCAGTGGAGAGGAGAAATGCAAGGCCCAGAGGCAGAGGCTGCTGGACCACAGCCCTGAAGGATGAAAAGGCAGCACATGGACAGGGAGACTTGATGGACCCCCGTGTCCTTGCAATGTAGGTGGCCAGGAAGAAAGAAAAATGTAAAATTACCCTGCGACCTCTATTTAGAGTGCTGGGTGTGTGCTGGCGCCGTTAATCAGAACAGGAAACAGTAGAGGAGGAGCCACGATGGGAGATGCAGGGAAGGCGGATGAGACCAGCTCTCAACCTGTAGGGCTGGTGAGCTGCTGTCACCTGTCAGCTGGTGGATAGTAATGCTTGAGAGAGGGGTCTGAACTGTCACAAAGATGAGGGAGTCATAGGCGTGATTCCAGGAATGAGTCACACAGAAGAGTGAGAAGGAAAGAGAAGGAAAGGGCTAAGAATAGAAGACTAGAGAGGACCGTCAGGGCAGGGAAGGCGAGTTGGGGGTTGGAGTCATGGCCAGAAAGGGAGAGAGGGTGAGATACCCTGGATTTCCAAAGGTGAGAGGTCAACAGCATCACAACCCCAAAGAGACCGAGTAAGAAAGGCTGACAGTGTGGCCATGAGGCTGAGGACCTGGGAAGCAATGTGTTTCTGTCCCCAGGATGGTGGTGCAAACATCACAGAGTGATAAGAACATAAAATAGAATAAGGATGTTGAGGCCAAAATTGTAGTTTCAAAAGCTTGGTTGTAAAAGGATTGGAAAGAAGCTAGAAAGGGACAGTATAAAGAGAACATTTTGTTTGTTTATTTTTAAAATGTCTACATGTTGAAAGGGGGAAAAAGCCAAGAGAGGCCCACTATTAACCACGTGGGGCGGTGGGGGGAGGCTAGATGGAGGGAGTTCTCACGCAGGTGAGGGGCAGACGCCCAGGGCACCAGAAGAGCCCCAGAAGTTTTCCATTTGAGCTTTTTCCATTTGAGCTTTTCCTGTTTGAATTTCACAAGTGCTCTGGTTTGTTCTGCCCCTTACGGAGAGGAAGAATCAGAGAGATTGTGTGACGAACATGTGGAGCGGAGATTCACTCCCCCATAGGCTGGGAAGGGCAGGCCTACACTTCCAGAACGGGAGGTTCTTCATCTGCTGGGTATCCCCGCCCCCCAAGGCAAGACCACTATCTACCCATCTTCGTCTGGGCCCAGCATTGTGGCTGGCACAAAGAAAGCACCTCAGAAAACAAATCTCAGTCCATTTTCACCGACGCCAAAGAAACAAGCAAGGACAGGACATCACAGGGAAGTAACTGACTTTGTCAGGACCAGAAATCAAGATTTCAAGTTATGAGGCTGGGCGCAGTAGCTCATGTCTGTAATCCTAGCACTCTGAGAGGAGGACGCCTGAGCTCAGGAGTTCAACACCAGCCTAAACAAGAGCAAGACTCTGTCTCTACCAAAAATAGAAAAACTAGCCAGGCGTTTTTGTTTTTGTTTTTGTTTTTGTTTTTTGAGACAGAGCCTCAAGCTGTCACCCTGGATAGAGTGCTGTGGCATCACAGTTCACAGCAACCTCCAATTCCTGGGCTCAAGCGAGTCTCCTGCCTCCACCTCCCAAGTAGCTGGGACTACAGGCGCCCGCCACAACGCCCGGCCATTTTTAGGTTGCAGCCATCATTGTT
>CAUYRH010142359.1:0-14200 GCA_963574655.1 Perodicticus potto | reverse complement strand
TCAGTTTTTCTATTTTTAGTAGAGACAGGGTCTCACTCTTGGTCAGGCTGGTCTCAAACCTGTGTGCTCAAGCAATCCACCTGCCTTGGCCTCCCAGAGTGCTAGGATTACAGGCATGAGCCACTGCATTGGCCAATATTCCCTTTATTTTTTTAAAAAATGCCCATTTAAAAGATTTTTCAGAGATTATGTTTTTGACTTTGTTATCCTCTTTAATGTATTAGTCTCTCATTTCATTAATTTCTGCTGTTCATTTCTTAATATTTCTTTTGGAGTTATTCTGTTCTTTTTTTCTAATTTCTTTTTTTTTGTTGTTGTTGCAGTTTTTGGCCTGGGCTGGGTTGAAACTCGCCATTTCTGGCATATGGGGCTGGGCCCTACTTTTTGAGCCACAGGCACCGCCCCTTTTTTCTAATTTCTTAAGTTGGATGCCTGTCATTAATTTTCAGCATTTTAACTTAGGTGTTTAAGATCATACATGTCTATGTGTTGCTTCCCCTTTCTCATTTTAAATTTTGATTTGTAGCATTTTCAATATTTTTACTTGTATTTTTCTGTTATCCACTGTAATTCTTTCATTTATGAGTTACTTAAAAATTTAATTTCCAAACATACACATTCTAGTAAATTTGGTTATTGATTTGTAACTGCATTTGCTAGGCAGCTTGGTCTATGTGATAACCAGTTGTTTGAAATCTTTTGAGATAACATGGTCACTTTCTATAAATTTTGTTTGTTGTTATTTGAAGAGAATGTCTGTTTTCCAGTTTTTGGTGCAAAGTTTTCTCTATGTCTAGTAGTTAGGCTTATTAATTATGTTGTTCAAATCTCTTGTCTTATTTTAAAGAGAGCAGAGTTAATCTTTTGCTAGATTTTTTTTTTTTTTTTTAGTTTGTAGTTCTGTTGATTTTTTAAATGGTTAGACTATGTGAAAGTTTAATTTCCTGCTAATTTGGAACTTTTACCATGTGTGGTGACTATATCTAGGAATGCTTGTTGTATTAAATACTACTGTTTGATATTAACATACCTAGATTATTTTTCTTTTGGTCCATTAATTTTGCCTGATTTACAAAATTTCCCCTCTTGCCTACATTTTTGTGTTCTTTATCTTATGAATAGCATGGTATTGAATTAAAAGAATTTTTAATCTAGTGTGATAGTCTTAGTCTTTGTAATTGTAAATTTAATGAAGATAATTGTCAGTTCACTTCAGTTTATAAGAAACAATACAGAGACATTTCATGTATTCCTTATCCAGTTCCCCCCCGGTGGTAACATCTTGCAGACCTTATTTTTCAATATCACAATCAGGATTGAATTGACACAATCAACATACAGATCATTTTATCACCCCAAGCATCCCTCCCTCCATAATATTGTCATTTTGTAGTCACATCTACTTCCTTTCCGACTTCTCCCAACCCTCCAATTTCTGTACCCACTAATTTCTTCTTTATTTCTATGAAATTTGTCTTTTTAAGAATATTACGTAAATCAAATCATATAGTATATAACTCTTTGGGTTTGACTTTTTTCATTCAGCATAATTTTCTGGAAATTCATCCAGGTTGTATGTAAATAGTTCGTCCCTTTTTATTGCTGAGTAGTATTCCATGCTGTGTTTTTACTGCAATTTCTTTAACCATTCACCCGTTGAGGAACACTTAGGTTGTTTACAGTTTTTGGCTGTTATGAATAAAAGTGCTATAAGGATTTGTGCATGGTTTTCTTGTAAACATAAGTTCTCATTTCTCTGGGATAAATGCCCAGGAGTACAATTGCTGGATTGTATGGTTATATGTATAGTTTTTTAAAGAACTTGCTAAACTGTTTTCCAGAGTGGCTGTACCATTTTACATCCCTACCAGCAATGTATGGAGTGATCCAGTTTCTCTGCATCTTCGCCAGCATTTGGTGTTATCACTGTTTTTCATTTTAGCCATTCTGGTAGGTATCTAGTGATATCTCAGTGAGGTTTTAATTTGCATTTCCCTAATGGCTAATGATGCTAAACATATTTTCATGTCCTTTTTGCCATCTGTATATATATCCATTGATGAAATCTCTGTGCATGTCTGTTGTCCTTTTTATAATTGGATTTTTTTCCTGTTGAATATTGAGAGTTCTGGATATATTCTGAACATTGGTCCTTTGTCAGATATGTGGTTTGCAAACATTTTCTAAGAGTCTGTTGATGTCTTTTTGTCCTTTTAGGAGGGGTCTTTTGAAGAGCATTAAGTTTTAATTTTGGTGAAGTCAAATCTATCATTTTTCCTTTTATGTATCTTGCTTCTACTGTCAAATCTAAAACTTCTTTGCCTAGCTAGATCCCAAAGATTTCTCTGTTTTTAAAAAGTTTTATGGTTATATTTTTACATTTAGTCTGATCCATTTGGAATTTTTGTATGAGCCCTGACACTTAATTGAAAGTTTATGTTTTTTAGTCTCTGAATATCCAGTTGCTCTAGTGCCATTTATTGACAGGGTATTTTTCTTCCATTGAATTACTTTTACACATTTATCAAAAATTGTTTGGGCATATTTGTGTATGCCTATTTTTGAGCTCTCTATTCTGCTCCATTAATCCATGTGTTTATCCTTCTACTCATACCAAAAAGTCTTGATTACTGTAGTAGCTAAGTTGTGAAATGGGATAAACTGATTAGCCCCCTCTCCTTTGCTTTTCTATATAAATTTTAGAATCTCATCTATATCTACAAAATATCTTGCTGAGATTTGGATGGAAATTATGCTAAAGCCATGTATCAGTTTGGGGAAAACTGATGTCTTTACTATATTATGTCTTCCAATTCATGAAGAATCCATTTATTTAGATCTTGGATTTTCTTTCATCAGTGTTTTGTAATTTTCAGCATACAAATCCTGTACATTTTTGTTATATTTTTGCATATTCTAATTTTCTTTGCAGTGATTATAAATGGTGTTTTAACTTGTTTCCATATGCTTATTGTTAGTATGCAAAAATGTGATAATGTGATTGATTGGTTTTTGTGTGTTCGTTTTGTATCCTGTGACCTTTCTGATCTCACTTACTAGTTTCAGGAGTTTTATAGATTCATTGGGATTTTCTGTGCAACCAAGCATGCCCTCTGCAAATACAGTTTTGGTTTTTTTTCCCCATTTGTTATGCTTTTTTTCCCTTTTCATGTCTAATTCTAGCTAGAACTCTTAGCGCTGCATTGAGTGAATTATAAGAGTAGGCATCCTTGCTTGATTCCTGATATTAACAAGAAAAGCATTCAGTCTTTCACAACTGAATATAATGTTAGCTCTAGTCTGCATTTTTTGGCAGATGTTAATTATCAAGTTGAGGACTGTCACCTCTGTTCCTATTTTTCTGAGGGCTTTTGTCATGAGAATGCTGTTGAATTTGTCAGATGCTTTTTTTATGCTGATTGATCATGTGATTTGTCTTTTTTAGCTGTTAATATGGTATATTACATTGATTTCAAATGCCGAACCAGCCTTACATCCTGGAATAAACCCCACTTGGTCATGGTGTATAATTCTTTTTATATATTACTGAATGTTATTTGCTAATATTTTGTCAGGGATTTTAGCATCTAGATTCATTAAACGTATTTGCATATTTCATTTTTTTGTATTGTCTGTGTCTGGATTTTGGTAGTTTGTGTTTTGGAAAGAGTTGGTTTGTTTCATATAAGTTGCCGAATTTATGTGTGTGGACTTCTTGACATTCCTGTATTCTTTTTGATGTCTGCAGTTGCTACAGTGATACTCTCTAATCTTTTAATGGAGAGTTCTTTTCATCTTTATTTGTTTGGATTAATATGTTTGCATGCATTTTTATCAATCCTACTTTTTTGGGGTTTTTGTCTCTGCTGTTTTCTTGCTTTCTCTTGGGTTTATTTTCTTCCTTCTATGTTTTTCCCACTTTACTATTTGTGCAGTTATGTACTTTGTAACTTTTTCACTCTTGATATTGTCTTGTAATTTTTCTTGAAATATAAATGCAGTATAGATATATAAGGCTAAAATTACTATTTTTTTCCTTTTTACCTATATAACACTTTAAACCGCTCACCAGCCTAACAATTTTTATGCCATTTTTGCCTGGCACTTTTATGACATTTCTTAATCTCAAAAATGTCATTTTATACAGTAAATGTTTTTGTAGGCAATCACCTCCTCAGGTTTGTCATTTTCTTTGCTCATCAGTCTGTGTTATTCATTCTCTATTATTTTGGTTCAGCAGTATGGGCTTTTTACTTTTCCTCTAGCGTGTTAAGTTTGCTTTTGTCCTCAGGACTTTCCTATCTTTTGTGTCCTATACCTTGGAATGCTTTTCCTCAGATTCCTTCTCTAGTTCCTTGTTCATTTACCTTCTCATTGAGGCTCCCCCCTTTAAAATTTCAAATCCTCTATCTCTTCACTGCCTGTTTCTTTTCCCTCCTTTATTTTTATCCATTTTATTTATCACCAGCTGCCATATAATCTTATTTAATTCTTTATTGTACATTTTGGTCTATTAAGATTTCCCAGTCATTAGCCATTCATTGGAATTTTATTTGATTTAGAACATGTGGGAAGAATTGACATCTTTTCAATACTGAGTATTTTTATCTAGTAACATGTATGATACAGTCCTCAATTTATTCAAACCTTCTTTTAGGCTTGGCACCTGTAGCACAGTGGTTGCAGCACCAGCCATATACACCGAAGTTGGCGGGTTCGAACCCAGCCCACGCCAGCTAAACAACAATGACAATTGCAACAAAAAATGGCTGCGTGTTGTGCTGGGTACCTGTGGTCCCAGCTACTTGGGAGGCTGAGGGAAGAGAGTAGCTTGAGCCCCAGGTATTTGAGGTTGCTGTGAGCTGGGACATTACAGCACTCCACTGAGGGCTATATAGTGAGACTCTGTCTCAAAAACAGAACAAAACAAAAAACTTCTTTTGTATTGTGTGGTTTTTAAATGTAGCTCTGTAAAATTCTTAAATTTATTCCTTTTGCATTTTACTTTTGTGTTATGTAGATTGATTTTTTAAAAATATTTTTATCAGTCTTTTTGAAAATCTATTTGATACACAGAAAATTCAACAGATTTCATAGACTTAATACTATTGAGTCTGATTTTTCAGATTCTCTTGTATTTCCAATATATTTTTGTCATTTGTAAATAGTAAATATTAAATTCTTTTTTTGAGACAAAGTCTAACTTTGTCACCCTTGGTAGAGTGCTGTGGTATCATAGCTCACAGCAACCTCAAACTCTTGTGTTCATCTGATTCTCTTGCCTCAGCCTCCCAAATAGCTGGGACTACAGGTGCCTGCCACAACACCTGGCTATTTTTAGAGCAAGGGTTGGGGGTGCGGTCTTGCTCTTGCTAGGCTGGTCTCAAACTGGTGAGCTCAGGCAATCCACCCACTTCGGCCTCCCAGAGTGCTGGGATTATAGGCATTACTTTAAATTTTTTAATGCTTTGTCGTATTATCTAAAAGCTTTGAAATAATGTTGAATGATAAAAAAAATGTATATTTTATAGGTCTTAATTGATGATCTGTCATGTTTTGTGTGATACTACCTCTTGATTACTGCTAGATACATACCATTTATCGTGTTAAAGTTTCCTTCTATTTCTTTTTTTTTTTTTTTTTTCATATGCAGGTGTTTATTAGGTTTCCAGTTTTTGCCTTCACAGAATTAAAAAGGCTTAAAATTTAATAACAGTAATAGTGTTTAAGATAAGGACTAGAAGACTGGCGAGCTCAGGCAGTCCACCCACCTTGGCCTCCCAGAGTGCTGGAATTGAGCACTCGCACCCAAGACCACCCCCCTCACCCCTGCTCTAAAAATAGCCAGGTGTTGTGGCAGGCATCTGTAGTCCCAGCTATTTGGGAGGCTGAGGCAAGAGAATCAGTTGAGCCCAATTAATAAGGCTTAAAATTTAATAACAATAACAGTGTTTAAGATAAGGACTAGAAACAAAAACCTCGAAAAGAATGAACGAAGATAAATACATTGAAAAAAGAATTTTTTCCCAGCTACTTGGGAGGCAGAGGCAGGAGAATCACTTGAGCCCAAGAGTTGGAGGTTGCTGTGAGCTGTGATGCTGTGGCACTCTACCCAGGTCAACAGCTTGAGGCTCTGTCTCTTGGTTTATCATGCCCGCACTGGGTTCGAAACCCACCAGCCTCAGAGCACATGGCTGGCGCCTCTGACCACTGAGCTACGGGGCACCCAGCCCCTTCTATTTCTTTTTCTTGAGAGGTTTTATCAGGAGTGGATAGAATTTTATCATTTGCCCTTATAGCATTTGTCCAGATAATCATATGGAACCAATAAATCTTTTTAAATTTTTTAGTATTGTTTCTCCTTATCAATTTACAGAATAGTAATGAATTATTTCCTAATATCATTTAAAGGAGGTCAGTGAGTTTTTGTGATAAAATGAGGCATAAAGCATCATCATTACATAAAGCATCATTATGAACAAATGAAATTTTATTATATTTGATGTAGGTGAATCCAGTGCAGTTATTATTATTTTTGTTTTGCTCAAGTTGTTTCATTTTGGGCTACTGGGAGCTCATTCTAGACGTTTTCTGTGTTCTCCTGACAAATCTCCTAGTCAGAAAACTTTGATGGTAACTTCTTTGTTTTCTGATGATAAAATGTTCTAGGTTTATAAATAGGTCTCTGTGTATATACTGACCTTGACTTAACAATCTGCCATTTCCCCCAAGGATCTTGAGAGATCCTTTTATGGGGAATGAAATTTAGACTACCTGTTTTTTTTACTCCACACTTTCAAACATTTTTTTATTTACTTAAAACTAGACTATGTTTAGATTTATACAAAAGTTGGGCAGATAATATAGAATCCTCATATACTCCACACTCACTTTCCCTGGTGGGAGCAAACTTTTAATTATTGGAAATGTTATATTTACAAAGGTAGAGAATTCCCATGTACCCATCACCTAACTTCTTCAGCAGTTACCAACTCCAGTCTTTTTTCATGTATGTCCCCACGTGATACCTCTAGATTATTTAAAGAAAATCACATCTATTATATCATCTTACACATAAATAGTATGTGACTATAAGATGACAAGGGGATCATCTTAACCAACTAATGTACTAAATTTATGTTAAACCATTCTTACATCCTAGATTAAACTGACATTGAGGGCTTTTTATGTCTTCACTTACAAGGAAACATTGATGTGTTAATAGTGGCTTATAAATTGCGTTATACAAAGACTTATGGTCCATTTTGGGAAATGAGAAAGAATAAGTGTTATACTAGACTCACTAGTATATCTTATCCACTAGTAGTACAAAGCCCACTGTATTATCGGGCTTTTGCCTAAAAAATTTGATTGGGTAGGGTGGACAATCTGCTCAAGTTTGAAAACCAATGATTGCATAGTTTTTGAATTTTTATAGTTTGTGTTCAGCATTTTCCCATGTTTGTCTTCTACTGTATTTGATGCTGTGACTTATGTTCTCTTAAATAATATAAGAAACAGAATTTCTTCTTTTTTTAAAGGCTTGTTTTATATATATATTTTGAGACAGAGTCTCAAGCTGTGACCTTGGGTAGAGTACTGTGGCATCACAGCTCACAGCAACCTCAAACTCTGGGGCTTAAGTGATTCTCTTGCCTCAGTCTCCCAAGTAGCTGGGACTGTAGGAGCCCACCACAGTGCCCGGCTATTTTTTTGTAGCAGTTGTTAGTCATTGTTGTTTTAGCTGGCCTGGGCAGGGTTCGAACTCGCCAGCCTTGGGTACATGGCCGGTGCCCTACCCACTGAGCTATAGGTGCCGCCAGACTTGTTATAATTTTATTCATGAAATTGTCCAGGTAGATGTTTTTGATTGTGGACGGGGGTGGGGGGTAGAAAATATACTTGAATTGGGTGAAGTAATTTATATTTTTGTGGGAATTAGTATATATAGTTGCTGTTTGAAGACATCTGCTTAGGCTGACCTGTAATCCTAGCACTGTGGGAGGCCAAGAGTTTTGAGAAGAGCCTGAGCAAGAGGGAGACCCCCTGTCTACTAAAAATAGAATAATTATCTGGTTGTTGTGACAGGTACTTACAGTCCCTTGAACCCAGGAGTTTGAGGTTGCCTTGAGGTATGCTGATGCCATGGCACTCTAGCCTGAGACTCTTCCCCCGCCCCCCAAGAGATATTTGCTCAGTATTTGTAGTCTTGTCTTTTCCTTTCCTTTCCTTTCTTTTTCCTCCCTCCTCTCCCATTCCCCTCCCCTCCTTTTCTCTCCTTTTCTTTTTCCTTTGGATTGAATTTATTTACTTCCCATTTTTTGGGTCTGACTTTACAGGTTGCGTTTTGCTTTCTAGTTAATATAGTTTTGCTTTTTTGCTTTTACTCCGTAATCATTCCTCTTCTTTTTTTTTTTTTTTTTTTAAATTGAGACAGAGACTTAAGCTGTCGCCCTGGGTAGAGTGCCGTGGTGTCACGGCAACCTCCAACTCGGGCTCAAACTATCCTTTTGCCTCAGTTTTTCTAATTTTAGTAAAGACGGGGTCTTGCTTTTTGCTGAGGCTGGTTTTGAACTCATGAGCTCAAGCAATCCACCTACCTCAACCTCCCAGAGTGGTAAAATTACAGGCCTGAGCCAGTGCTCCCAGCCCTTCCTCCCTTTTTCTTTCTTTCTTTTTTTTTTTCTTTTCTTGGTTTATGTTTCTTTCCGTTGTTATTTTAGAGACAGAGTCTTATTTTGTCACCTAGGCTGGAGTGCAGTGGTGTGTTCATGGCTCCTTGTAACTTTGAACTCCTGGTCTCAATCAACCCTCCTGTCTCACCTTTCCAAGTAGTTAGGACTACAGGTGCATGCTATTACTTTTGGATAATTTTTTAATTTTGTAGAGACAGGGCCTGGTCATGTTGCTCGTGCTAGTCTCAAACTCCTGGCCCCAAGCAGTCCTTCCAGCTGGGTCTCCCATAGTGGTAGAATTACAGGCTTGAGTCACTGGGCCCTGCCTAAATCTTTATAGTATAAATAATAAGCATTTAGGGAGATGTGATCCCAGGTTTTGGCTTATTTTATAGATTTCGAAATGTAATATTTTCTTTATTGTTTCTTTAAATAGTTGACTTTCAATTTTGATTTCTTTAGCCTGAGAGTTACTGTAATCATGGTGTTGTAAAGGAAGAAATTCATTTAAGGCCTCTCATGTAAAAGGAGATTTAATTATAGGAAATACATAATTTCACCAAGAATACACGACCACTAAATGGGGCCTCCTAAGACCTCTAAAGTGGGTAGTAGTTAGGAATTGGGGTATCTTTCTTATCTATCGTTTGTTTTTTTAAGGAGGTGGGCACCTTGCTGTGTTACCCAGGCTGGACGTGCAGTGGCTAGTCACAGGTGAATCATAGTGCACTACAGTCTTGAACTCCTGTCTTCAGGTCATCCTCCCACCTCAGCCTCCCAAGTATATAGGATTATGCCTCTAGTTCTCTGGCATTAACTTGGTCATTCTTTTGATGGTTTGGTTATATTAATCTGGTGGTTATCCTTTATCCCTAGAGAGTGGGATGGGGTCTCCAAAGTCTGTATATTGATGTCTATTATGATTTCTCACCTTTTTAGAGCTTCCCCAAATTCCATTCTATTTTTGTAATTTCTATCTCATATTTAAGAGTTGAAGAGCAGTCTCAGGGAAATATTTATAAATTGGTGTTTATTTAAATTTGATAAAAAAATTGATTTAAATTTTGTCTTAATTTATATTAGCTTTTCAGATGTCATACTTTTTTTAAATTTAAATTTAATCATGCCAACATATTTCTTTGTAGAGCAGTGGTTCTCAGCCTTCCTAATGCCATGGATGTATTTTCATTGTTACAAAGGGGTTGCAACCCACAGGTTGAGAACCGCTGTTATAGAGCAATTCCTGTGTTGATCACAAAGTACTTGTGGCTGGTTATTGGTGGGTAGACTTTGGGAGCCTTTGGGAGGCGTCAGGGTAGAAAAAATTCTGCTTGAAAAAAACAATTAACTAAAGATGTCAGAAGTTGGAGAAAAATAGCTGAAATCCTTTCTTGGGAGTATTCATAGCAGGCTGATCTTACCCAGTGAGGACTCTGATGACCTTTCCTACTCACCACACCCACTAACTGGAGGAAGGACCTGAAACTTGGTGGAAGACTAAATTAAAAAAAATAGACATCACTAAGAAGAAATGGGATCCAGCAAAGTTTGCCAGAGAAAAATATTCATGGAATTTTACTTAGCTCCTTCAAGATTATCTTAACAAAAAGTGCTAAATAAAGGAGAGAGTTTTTGTTGTTACAATTTTTAAATAAAAGTTGATGACCAGAGGGATGAAATAACTTCCCAAGGTCTCAGGGGCTTGAGCTACAACTGCTGGCTGCTGGCCTGAAGTTTTCCTCGGGGCCTTGTTGACTCTCAAAAGCTGCTGGCTGTATCTCCAGCAGTATTTCATTTTGCAGTGCAAAAGGTGTCCCATCACTCCCATTCATATTTCTAAGCCCTTACCTCTTTCTTCCTTTTTGTTTGTATATTTACGACATCTAATGGAACCAGTTGTTTTAGTTTCCTTTGCCAAATAATGTTACCACTGGAAACAGGTGATAGGAGATCTCTCAGAAATTCTATTTTGAGAGCCGAGCTTAGGTTAGAGTGGCATTGTGTTCTTTTCTGTTCTTTGCTTGTTCTGTCTGTAAAACAAATTTTCTTGAAATGAAGAGTATCTGAAAATAAGTCTAAGGAGGGAAGTAAAGAGTAAACTCTGGGTTAGTATGGTCTCCTTAGAATCAGTTATCTTGTATCTGTATGACTGCCTTTTTTGGCGTTAGTATTCTACAGTCAGTTGAAGTGTTAATTGAGATTGAGAAACTTGGGAAAGATACATTTTTTGCCTAGGTAAATGCTATAAAGCTATTATGGTTCTTTCTGTATATGAAACCATGAGTAAACCGCAACTGGCTTGTTTGTTATGAGATAGGCCTCACATTTTCTTCATTTTTGCTGTCCGCAGTGTAGGGGTAAGATAAATAAAACCTTCATTTTATGTGTGGAGGAAATAAAGCAAGTTGAAATATAATGACCATGTCATTGTGATATATGTTGCTATTATGGTTTAGGACTGCAGTGTCCAGTGTGATAACTACTGGCCACATGTGGCTAAACACTTCAAAAATAATCTAAATTGAGACTGTAAGTGTAAAATACACACAGATATTGAAGACTTAATATGAAAAAAAATCTCATTGACACTTTAAAGAATTTGATTATTTAGAGACAGTCCTTTTTTTTGAGAGAGAGAGAGAGGGTCTCAAGCTGTCGCTCTGGGTAGAGTGCTTCGGCATCAAAGCTCACAGCAACCTCAAATTCTTGGGCTTAAGCAATTCCCTTGCCTCAGCCTCCCAAGTAGCTGGACCTGCAGGCGCCCGCCACAACGTCCGGCTATTTTTTTGTTGTTGTGGTGCTGGTGGTTATCATTGTCCAGCTAGCTGGCCCAGGCCAGTTTTGAACCCTCCAGCCTCTGTGTATGTGGCTGGCTCTATAACCATTGTGCTAAGGGCGCCAAGCTGATTTAGAGACAGTCTTACTCTGACACTCTGGTAGAGTGCCACGGCATCATAGCTCATAGCAACCTCAAATTCCTGGGTATGAGTGATCTTAATTGCCTCTGCCTCCTGGGTAGTTGGGACAACAGGTGCCCACCACACCACCTAGCTAGTTTTTCTATTTTTAGTAAGGACGGGGTCTCACCTCTTGGTCAGGCTAGTCTCAGACTCCAGAGCTCAGGCAATTCACCTGCCTCAGCTTCCCAGACCTCTAGGATTACAGGTGTGAGCCACCACTCCTGGCCAAGAAGTTGATTATTTTTAAATCACAAAATCGATTACATGTTGAAATGCTAATACTTTATGCAGGGCGTGGTGGCAGCACTTGGGAGGCTGAGGTGGGTGGATTGCCTGAGTCAACGAGAGACCCCCTTCTTGGAAAAAAAAACAGCCAGTCGTCGTGGTGGGCGCCTGTAGTCCCAGCTACTTGGGAGGCTGAGGCAAGTGGATCACTTGAACTGAAGATTTTGAGGTTGCTATGAGATAAGACGCCACAGCACTCTACCAATGGCGACAAAGTGAGACTCTGTCTCAAAAAAAAGAAATAGTAATACTTGGTATGTGTTGGGTTAAATAAATATATTAAAATTATTTTAAATTTATTAATGTAGCTCAGTGTTTTTCAACCTTTTTCTCCCAGCACACTTGAACCTATAGTTAAACTTCCACAATACACTTAAATTATGTTGATTGAAAAACTGCCTTGAACATCTTTCACAAATAATTTAATTAACAATCTTTAAAAATTTTTGTGGCATGCGTAAGATCTTCTCACGGCATACCAGTGTGCCATAGCATATAGGTTAAAAATCACTGATGTAGCTGCCAGATAATTCAGAATTATTTATGTGGTTTCTATTTTTGTTGGCAAGCACTGATTCAGAGTATAAAATGGATGCTAGGATTACTACTCGATATTCTTTGACATGTACAGTGGGAGATATGGAGACGTAGAGTACACAATGTGTAGTTATGATACAGCATCAGGTTACTTTGGTATATTTAAATTTGTTTGCATTTTAGAAATTGCGTATTGTTCCTAACATCTGTCTAAAAGTTATATAGGGCTTTAAACAGTTGCTTCTGGGCTATCACTGAAACTTAAAAAGTGCAGAAAGAGGAATTCTTACTGCTCAGCACCAGCTGTAGGCGCTGCCCTACATTGCCACTGTGGTGCAGCACTAAGGGGGAGAGGAAACCTCAAGCATTGTGGCAGGAAGGTCTCTGGAAGGCAAGTCTCCTGATGGTAGGTTTCTGATGGTTTTGGTCAGCTCCACAACTTCTTCCTCTTTTCTTGGTGGATGGTGCACATGTGTAACTGACCAATATGTGGTTTACCTCTGAATTCAGAATTGATAGGAAGTCACTAAGTGGGTGGATTTATGAGGCAGCAAGGAATAAAAAGTATTTTTTAGGTTTTTTTTTTAGACAGAGCCTCAAGCTGTCACCCTGGATAGAGTGCCGTGGCATCACAGCTCACAGCAACCTCCAATTCCTGGGCTCAAGTGAGCCTCTTGCCTCTGCCTCCCAAATAGCTGGGACTGCAGGCGCCCGCCACAACGCCCG
This sequence comes from Perodicticus potto, assembly GCA_963574655.1. Classification (NCBI taxonomy): domain Eukaryota; kingdom Metazoa; phylum Chordata; class Mammalia; order Primates; family Lorisidae; genus Perodicticus; species Perodicticus potto. Next base: position 1,017 of record CAUYRH010142359.1, on the reverse strand, counting down.
GCCATTTTTTGGTTGCAGCCACCATTGTTGTTTGGCAGGCCCGGGCTGGATTCGAACCCGCCAGCTCAGGTGTACGTGGCTGGTGCCTTAGCCCGTTGAGCCACAGGCGCCTAGCTGATTTTTTAGGTTTTGTTGAATAAACAGAAGGTGAGTAAAGTCATATGGAGGAAATCTTGTTCTTTAAGATTTATGACCACTAATTTCCTTGCTCTTCAAAGGTGTTTTTCTCATTTGGATATCAAGCCCCAGTCATTTTAGGAGTTTGACTGACTGCTATATAAGATGTATGTGAATTTTAGCTTTAATATCTTTAAAAATATTTATTTTTTATTATGTTGTCTATGTTTGGGTTGAGGTGAAAAGTTCATTAAATTTTGGATCACAGTTCTGTCTTGATTTTGTAGATATACTACTCAGCATCAGAAGTTACGTATATAACATGAAAATCTGATTTTTTGTTTGGTTATTGGTGATAATTCTGTAACATTAGATTATACTGAGAGAGTTTATTTTTGGAAGAGAAAATTTTTATTTGTTATAGATTTCGTAGTCACAAAGCAAATACTGGTTTACATTTGAGCATAATTAGACAGTGAAAATGGTTAATAGGAACTGATTGACTGTAGAGTACTAAAATTAAGAGTACAACAAAATGTAATTAACACCATAACTTAAATGTAATTTTTATGGGGAGGTTGCTTTTCAGTACTGGTTCTAAGTTGTATGTAAAAAAGTGCTAGTTTACTAGCACATGCCAGTTAATAATAGAATACTGGAAAGTCAGCTTTTACGGTATGTTTTAGGTAGGATGGGATTTTTATGTGCTTGAGGATGACTCTTGGCTTATTTATTTTTTCTTTCTTCCTTTTAGAATATGGTTTCTAGTTTTAGAGTTTCTGAACTACAAGTGTTACTAGGCTTTGCTGGACGGAATAAAAGTGGACGCAAGCATGACCTCCTGATGAGGGCGCTGCATTTATTGAAGAGTGGCTGCAGCCCTGCCGTTCAGATTAAAAT
>CAUYRH010142358.1:0-14408 GCA_963574655.1 Perodicticus potto | reverse complement strand
GGTGAATCCCTAAAACATATGAGGTGTTGTTTGGTGTGTGCTGTGACTCAATAGAACTCCACTTAGGGCTTTTTATTGAAACTTTTTATATACAAAAAAAAAAAAAAAAAAAAAAAAAGACTTCAAGGAAGAAACAGATTTGAAAATATTTCCCCTGCAGGAAGCAATGGCTTTAAGCTGGACTGACCCCTACATAATAGGCACTATGTCCCCAGTAAAGGAAAAATACGGTCCAGTAACAGCTTCTTCCAGGTAGGCATAGGGTCACTGAGCCACCTCAGGAGACAAGCCTTCTTCGGAACATCACAAAGATAATGATTCCAGGAGCCCCAGTATTATTCATTCATAAAAAGGAATGCCTTTTTAAAAAAGATAATATATTTCCACATAGTGGCATGGTATTTGACCACAGTAAGAAATGAAGTATGACGCATGCTACAGCATGGATGGACCTTGAGATTATTATACTAAGGGCAAGGAGCCAAGCACAAACGCCACACATTGTTCACTCCATGTACACAAAATGTCCAAAATAGACACATCCATAAGAGATAGACGCAGACTGATGATTGCCAATGGCTGTGGAGAGGGAGAATGGGAAGTGAATGCTAACAGGTGCTACTTTCGTGTGATGAGAATGTTCTGAAATTAGACAGCGGTGATGGTTGCAACAACACTGTGAATATACTAGATACCACTGAATTATATAATGTAAAATGAGGGGCTTGTGGTATGTGACATATCTCAACTGTATCTCAAAAACAATAATGATTGGGCGGTGCCTGTGGCTCAAAGGAGTACAGTGCCGGCCCCATATGCTGGAGGTGGTGGGTTCAAACCCAGCCCCGGCCAAAAACTGCAAAGAAAAAAAGAAAACAATAATGATGTTTTTAAAGGCCCAGGAGAATTGCTAAGTAACCAGGCTCTCATCTCTGACCGTGCCGCCCCACTCCCACTCTCTTTGGTCCTCACCCTCTCCACCTAGGCACTCTCCCAAGCAACCTTTGTATTCCTGTTTGGGACACTGTTTCCTCTGCCCCGCACCCTTCCACTCCATCTGAGGTGAGCTCAGTGAAGCTCTACATCTGCTCTCCCCAGCCCATACCACAATTTGGATTCTGCTTTCAGAATCAGGCAGCCAATCCTGCTGGTGCCGGGGGGGCTAAAATTCTGTCACATACAAGGAGCTGGTGTCCACCACTGGGGTATCAAGGGATGGCCATCAGCTAAGCAGGCATCTTTGCTCAGGAACTCACCTGTGGGATGAAGCCGCAGCAGGTCACCGTGTAGAAGCCGAACTTGCTCACATACTGGGGCTCAGCACCCTCAGCTCCCTGGCCTGTTGACAGAGATCCTTGGCCTGAAAGAGCTGCTTGTCTCTCTCTTAAACATCAGACCTCAGCACAGCACCAGTACAGGCCTGGGCTGCATGTACCACAAAATGAGTGGTCTGAGGATTTACTATATATGGTAACGGTTAGTAAGCACATGGGTTTTTAAGCACATTGCCTCAAGCACAATGGACAGCAGGGCTGGGTATAAAAGGGGTCATGAGCAAATTCTACTAGTTTATCAGCTCCATCAAAATTCTTGTTTAATAATCTCATTTTCATAATGCAGTGTAAAGGGAGACAGTTTGCAACTCAACCTGGTATTGAAATGTCACCAAGAAGCACCATGAGCACCACTGTAGGGAGGCAATACAACTGGGTCAAGGGTACACAAAAGCCACCTTACCCACTGTGTTCTCCTTCTCCTTCAACTTCTCCCTGAGCCTCTGGTTATAAAGGTGCAAATCTGCCATCTGGTCTCCAAGTTTTGATGCCTGACTGAGGAGAGAAGAAATGCAGCTGATCAAATAACAAATAAATAATGACATCACCCAGTATATTCTATTTTGAGAAATTTTTTTTTTTTTTTGAGACAGAGCCTCAAGTTGTCACCCTGGATAGAGTGCTGTGGCATTACAGCTCACAGCAACCTCCAATTCCTGGGTTCAAGCCAGTCTCTTGCCTCCACCTCCCAAGTAGCTAGGACTACAGGCACCCGCCACAACGCCTGGCCCTTTTTTGGTTGCACCCGTCATTGTTGTTTGGCAGCGGGGCTGGATTCGAACCCGCCAGCTCAGATGTACATGGCTGGCGCCTTAGCCCATTGAGCCACAGGCGCCGGGCCATGAGAAATGTTTTAAATACCTTAAAATCTACTCTCTGGGCTCAGCGCCCATAGCTCAGTGTTTACGGCACCTGCAACATACACCAGGGCTGGTGGTTTCAAACCTGGCCCAGGCCTGCTAAACAACAATGACAACTGCAACAAAAAAAGTAACAGGGCATTGTGACGGGCGCCTGTAGTCCCAGCTACTTAGAAGGCTGAGGCAAGAGAATCGCTTAAGCCCAAGAGTGTGAGGTTGCTGTGAGCTGTAACACCATGGCACTCTACTGAGGGTGACATAGTGAGACTCTGTCTCAAAAAAAAAAAAAAGCTATTCTCTGTTCTTTCTTTCTTCTATTTTTTTTTTTTTTTTGTAGAGACAGAGTCTCACTCTATTGCCCTCGGTAGAGTGCCGTGACATCACACAGGTCACAGCAACCTCCAACTCCTGGGCTTAGGCGATTCTCTTGCCTCAGCCTCCTGAGTAGCTGGGACTACAGGCGTCCACCACAACGCCTGGCTATATTCTCTGTTCTTTCAAAAATTAAAGTGTACACCAGGCAATGACCCTTTCCAATAAACAAAATTCTGTAAAATCAACAGAAGAGATTAGACAGGTGAGCTTCAGCAGAATTTTAGGTACGGGGAATTAAGAGGCCAATGCTCAAGGGCTGGTAACAGTGGCTCATGCCTGTAATCCCAGCGCTCTGGGAGGCCAAGGCAGGTGGATTGCCTGAGCCCACATGTTGGAGACCAGTCTGAACCAGAGCGAGACTTCACCTCTTAAAACAGACCAGCATTGTGGCAGGCACCTGTAGTCCTAGCTACTCAGGAGGTTGAGGCAAGAGAATTCCTTGAGCCCAAGAGTTTGAGGTTGCTGTGAGCTATGACACCAAAGTACTCTACCGAGGCAACATACTGAGACTGTCTCAAAAAAAAAAAAGAGGCCAATGCTCAAAAAGTAATATTAAGTGAAAATTCAGCTCCCAATTTTTAGAAAAACTAATGTAAATCGCATATATAAAACAATGAAAATCTTATACCAAAATGTTAATAGCAGCCATTCTTTGGTAGTGAGTAGCTTCATGTCTTTACATGAATTTGTATTTTCCACATTTTACAAAATGACTATGTATGACTAAGAATTAGAAAAAAATGTAAGGACTGCAGATAATTAATATATCAGCCTTGGCTCGGCGCCTGTGGCTCAACGGGCTAAGGCACCAGCCATGTACACCTGAGCTGGGTTCAAATCCAGCCCGGGCCCGCCAAACAACGACGGCTGCAACAAAAAAATGGCCGGGCATTATGGCAGGTGCCTGTAGTCCCAGCTACTTGAGAGGCGGAGGCAAGAGACTCGCTTGAGCCCAGGAATTGGAGGTTGCTGTGAGCTATGATGCCATCGCACTCTATCCAGGGTGATAGCTTGAAGCTCTGTCTTAAAAAAAAAAAAAAATTAATATATCAGCCTCATTCTGCCCAAATGGACCTGACATTAACCTTTTGACTGCGAACAACACCTATAGGCATTCAAACAAGATGTTCGTTAGGTACGAACAATGCCTGTTTACTTTGCAAACAATGACTTGACTACACATTACTGTTATGCTACCTGACTTGAGGCTGTAAGCATCATACACTTAGTTCTCAATATTTTTCATAGTTGTGCCTGAAATAACTGAAACCAACCAGGGTGAACTGATCAGTAAGCAACCACAGAACATCCAGTAGCACTGTGTAGCATAATGGGTGTGGCCCTTGCTGCTCACCTCACTTGGCACATTTCATTTCTGAGTGCGCCACAATCAGAGGGTTAAAGCGCCACAACGCAGTGGCTCCCAACCTTTTTGGCACAAGGGACCAGTTTCATGGAACACAATATTCTTCTGTGGGGCAGGGAGGTTCTGATATGAGTCTGCAAGCAACTGATTTAATGTTGTCTCTGTACAATCGAACCTCTCTGCTAAAGATAATGTGTATTTGCAGCCACTCCCCAGCACTCACTGCCTAAGCTCCATCTCAGATCATTAGGCATTAGATTCTCATAAGGAGCCACAACCTAGACCCCTCAAATACACAGTTTACAGTAGGGTCCCTGCTCTTATAACAATCTAATGGCACAGCCGATCTCACAGGAGGTAGAGCTCAGGTGGTGATGTCAGTGATGAGAAGCAGCTATAAATACAATGGAGCTTGCTCTCACGTGCTCTCTGGCTGTTCACCTCCTGCTATGCAGCCTACTTCCTAACAGGCCACCAACCAGTACCACCTGCAGCCCTAGGGTTGGGGACCTCAGCTACAAAGTACAAAGGAAGCGTGAAGTTCAAATACACTTAAGTTATGCAGCCTCAATACAGTCACACTAACCTGAAAAACCTAGTCATATATCATAAAGCAGTAATTTTTTGTCTCTATTAAAAATGACAGGGTGGGGGTGCAGCGCCTGTGGATCAGTGAGATAGGGTGCTGGCCCCATATGCTGAGGGTGGCAGGTTAAAACCCGGCCCGGGCCAAACTGCAACAAAAAAATAGCTTAGCGTTGTGGCAGGCGCCTGTAGTCCCAGCCACATGGGAGGCTGAGGCAAGAGAATCACCTAAGTCCAGGAGTTGGAGGTTTCTGTGAGCTGTGTGATGCCACGGCACTCTACCGAGGGCAATAAAGTGAAACTCTGTCTCTAAACACACACAAAAAAAATGGCAGGGTGGGAGTTGGATCATATTCTTCTTAATAAAGTATCTCAAGAATGGAAAAAATACCCAGTGTACTCAGTACTATTATGAAATCAATATATAATCACCCACACTTTCATACAAAAGATAAAACACAATTATAGCCCAGAAAGAAGGAGAGTAGGGCAAAGGGAGGGGACAGGGGCGGATGGATGGAGGGAGGGTAATCAGTAGGACACCACCTATTGTGCATATTGCAAGGGTACATGTCAAATATATTAATAGTAGAGTATAAATATCTAAACACAACAATTAAATAAGTGAGGTGAATGCTTTATTAACCAGTTTGATGTAAACAAGTTGTAAATAAAATCAACACATTGTCTCAAAATGTGTACAAAGTACAAATTTTGTGTACATAATGTAAAAAGTTATGATCTAATAAAAAAATGGCATGGTGCGGTCTGGCGCACTGGCTCACACCTATAATCCTAACACTCTGTGGATTACCTGAGCTCACAGGTTCAAGACCAGCCTGAGCAAGCGTGAGACCCCATCTCTATTAAAAAATCGAAAAACTGGCTCAGTGCCCATAGCACAGTGGTTATGGCACCAGCCACATACACCCAGGCTGGCAGGTTTGGACCCGGCCCGGGCCAGCTGAGCAACAATGACAACTGCAACAAAAAAAGGGCTGGGCATTGTGGTGGGCGCCTGTAGTCCCAGATACTTGAGAGGCTGAGGCAGGAAAATTGCTTAAGCCCAGGAGTTTGAGGTTGCTGTGAGCTGTGACACCATGGCATTCTACTGAGGACGACATTGTAAGACTCTGTCACAAAGAAAAAAAAAAAATAGAAAAACTGAGGCAAGAGGATCACTTGAGCCTGAGTTTGAGGTTACTGTGAGCTATGACACCACGGTATTCTACCCAGGGCAACAGCTTAAGACAATGTCTCAAAAAAAATAAAAAATGGGCAGCACCTGTGGCTCATTGAGTAGGGCACCAGCCCCATATACCGAAGGTGGCCGTTTCAAACCTGACCTCGGCCGAACAGAAAAATAGCCAGGTGTTGTGGCAGGCGCCTGTAGTCCCAGGAGGCTCAGGAGGCTGAGGCAAGAGAATCGCCTAAGCCCAGGAGCTGGAGATTGCTGTGAGCTGTGTGATGCCACAGCACTCTACCAAGAGCAATAAAGTGAAACTCTATCTCTACAAAAAATAAAAAATAAAAACAAGCCAGGTGCAGTGGCTCACGCCTGTAATCCTAACACTTTGGGAGGCCAAGGGGGGTGGATGGCTTGAGCTCAGAGGCTGGAGACAAGCCTGAGCCAGAGAGAGACCCCACCTCTAAAAATTAGCCAGGTGTTCTGGCCAGCACCTGTGTCCAGGGTACTTGGGATACTGAGAAGAAAATCGCTTAACCCCAAGAGTTTGAGGTTGCTGTGAACTAAGACCCTGGGACGCTGTACAGAGGGTGATACAGTGAGACTCCGTCTCAATTAAAAAAAAAAAAAAAATGGCAGGGTAGAATTCTTTGCTGCCTCTGGCCCCTGCGAAGAGTTATGTGGGCAGCTCAAGAGGCCGTGGGCAGCTCAAGAGGCCACTTCCTTTCTGTCCCTACCTCTGCCTCTGTCTTCCTCTGTGTACGTGTATATATGTGTGTGTGTATAGACACACACGGGTCACTATGAAAGTTTTGAGACAGGCTGTGTTACAGTCTATTATTTCACTTCCAGGAAACACCCTTGACAGCTTCCTGGGCAAGTTTCAACTTGCTGGCTTATCCGTGTTGCTAGGAGGGCTTCATTGTTTCTGGGTGGATTTCACATTTCTTGATTTGGGGGTATTTCAAAACTCTCCTAGTGACCCACGTATATTTGTGTGTCCCTGTGTGTTTGCGGGTATGCCCTGAGTACGTGTGTGTCTCCACACACACTCACCTGCTCAAGCTCTTCATCTTCAAATATTCCATCACAAAGGCGGCCCCGCCGCCCGGTAAGTCAATCACCTTCAGGGGCCGCGGTGCCCGCACCAGGCCGGTACCGCGCAGGGCCTCCAGGCTGGCCGCCTCCCCCTCAAACATCTGCCGGGCCTGCGCAGAGGACACGGCTGTGAGCCTTGTGAGTTCCCCAGCTCGGGCCCCAGCAGGACTTGGAGCCAGACAGAAACCACCTTGTGGGACCCACGAAGACCTTGAGCCACTGACACCAGCTGGGAGGCAGGCATCCAGCCAGTGGGGTGCAGATGGCCTCTCCTGACACAAAGATGCAAGGATGAGGCTGAGCTTGGGGCCCAAGCTCCGCTGCCCTTAGAGAGGAAGCACCTGCCTTGGGGCCCAGGAGGCAGCGGGTGGGCTGGTCTCCCACCTTTCCGGCCCTCTCTGCCAGGGCATCGGCCACGTTTGGGGACCAGAGAGCTGGGAAGGAGCCCCACACCTAGAGCCCCCAGAGTGACTCAGGCGCCCTCTTGTTTCTAAAACATTATCACATGTATCCCAACTTTAAATAAGGTGGACTCCCACCCACATACAGCAAGCTTCCGAACCAGCACTAGTTTATTAGTGAGTTAGGAGCCCCTGCCTACAAGAACACGCGCGGCTGTGGACACCTCTGCGCCAAAGCACCTGCCGCCGCACACGCGCCCCAAAGCGCCTCCGGCTGACATCAAACCCCCTAACGTGCGAAGTGGAAAACACCCGGCCTCCCTGGACCAGAGCCCTGGCAGGGAGAGAGGGGGAGAGGGGGAGGTGAAGCCTCCGCCCGGGTGGCCTCCAGAGCCGGCGCTAAGCCTGAGCCCCGCAGGTATCCAAAATTCCGAGGGGCCTCGGGCCGAAGAGGACCCTGGCCCACAGCGGAGCACGAGACCCCACGCCTCACCTTCCCCTGAGCTGATGGTTAGAAAAAACAACCCGAAAGCCGGTGCACGGACGGAAAGTGGTGGTGCAGCAGAGACAAAACCTTGGGCCCCCAAAGAGAAGGCTCGAGCCGAGCTGACCCTGCAGGCGACAGAGCCGGCAGTCGGGGACTCAGGGCCAGCGCGGGGACCCCCCACAGCCTCTGCCCGCCCGGGCCGCACCTGCGTCCTGTGGTTGACCTTGACGAACACCCGGCCTGCGTCGGTGTCGTAGGCCCTGCCTTCGCTGATGCAGCCACCGCCGGGGCTACCAAAGGCCCGCAGGGTCGTTGTGCGCAACTCCGCACGCAGCAGCTGCTCCATCGGGACTCCAGGCCCACAGCCACTCGCAGCTGGTGTTGGGAGCGTCCTGTGCTCTGCGTCCCGCCCTGCGCTCGCCCCCCGCCCCCCAGCCACAACGCACCTCCTCGCCCGAACCCCCACCCCCGCGCGTTCCCCTGCGCTTCGCCAGCTAACACTTCTCCCCGCCCCATCCACAATCCCGCGTTCCCCCCGCCCCGCCCGGCGCTCCTCTTCGGCTCCTGGATTCGACCAGTCGCTCCCCAAACCCCTGCGATCTGGGGGGGCCTGGAGGAAGCGGGCAAACTCCCACCCCGCGGGACCCAGGCAGACCAGGCTCCTCCGCTGCCTCGCCCTGGCCGGGCCCCGGGGACCAGGTGACATGAGATAGCAGCTGCTGCCGGCAGGAGTGGGGTCCGCGATTAGAGACACACACGCCCACGTGCGCGCAGAGGAGCTGCACACAGGGCCCAGGCTGCCTGTACCGCACCTCCCTCCACTCTCCTCAGTGACCCCGAGGACCCTGCCCAGCGCTGCCGCTGTTTATTTAGCCCAAAGTGAGTTTCCTTTACCAAGTAAGAGCCTAGGAAGAGAGATTGGGGCTAACAATGCCATTCATTGGAGTTTTTGTTTGTTTGTTTGTTTTTTGTAAAGACAGAGTCTCACTCTATCGCCCTAGAATGCCGTATAGTCACAGCTCACATCAACCTCCAACTCCTGAGCTTAGGGGATGCTCTTGCCTCAGCCTCCCGAGTAGCTGTGACTACAGGCGCCCGCCACAACGCCTAGCTATTTTTTGATGCAGTTTGGCCGGGGCCGGGTTTGAACCCGCCACCCTTGGCATATGGGGCCGGTGCCCTACTCACTGAGCCACAGGCGCCGCCCATATTGGAGTTTTTACTATGCTAGGGCGTAAGTGAAAAGTCAGTGAGCCTAGCCACCATCCTGTGAAAGGGCCCGGTCCTAGCTCCCCCCTTCCGGATACGGAAACTGTGGCACAAAATGATTAACTTGCCCTGAGTCCCAGTGCTGGAAAGTGGCAGGGGGCCTGAAAGTGTGTGTGACTTCAGAACCCATAAGTCTCCAAAAGCAGCCACTGGCAACAGAGCCACTGCCCACCCAGAATGCCCACCCCACACCACACTGCTGCCCATGCTTTGCCTCTGGCTGTCCAGCTGCCAGTCCTGACGCTCTTTCCCTCCATAAGATGCCCCCTTAGGTTGGAGAAGCCTAAGTGGTGAGCAGCCTCTGAGAAGACAGAGCCAAAGGCACTTTGGCCAGAGAACATCTGTGAACTTTAACCCAGCTGGTTTTCTGGAAGGGCCAAAGGCTCTGGGAACTGGCTGTTCCATGGCCTACTGGACGGCTCTAACCCTGAAATGACTGGAGCCAGGGCTCAGTGTCACTGTCAGGCAGGTCACGAACCCTGTGGCCTCAAGGTATGGCCTGAGCATCCCTGACAAGGGGAAGCGGGGACTTCCAGGGGAACTGGCAGAAGAAACAGCCCTTTCTGACCTGGCTTCAGAAGCCATGAGCATCACTTCCACCTTCTCGGTTGGTTCCTGGAGGCCAGTGGAGGGCAGGGTATTGGCCCCACCTCTGTACAGACTGAGGCAGAGCAGTATGAGCAGCAGGGGCGGGGTGCCCACCATCCCCAGCTTGCCCTCAGCTGGAAGCCCATCCTGCCACTGCATCTGTTCTCTTTCTGGAGGCTTTTCAGGTCTTCTCTGTGTCACCAGGGTTTGAAAATTCCCCAGGGAGGTATTTGGGGTGAGTCTACGGTCATCCTCTGGATAGGCCTGGTGGATCATTTTAGGATGGAAACCTGGTTCTCCAAGCCTGGCACACTGGCTGGGGTTCTTTATAATTTCCTCTCCCAGCTTTCTGCTCTGTCTTTTGGGATCCAACTCTTTGGTCCACAGTTGGTTCTCTCTGCTGTCTTCCTGCAGCCCCTTGTAAATTTCTTCCTCCAGTTCAATAGTCTGTACACATCAAAGTCCATACAGAGAACACCCAGGTGCCCAGGTCACTCAGGAGAACAGGTGCATGAAGAAAGGGGTATGCAGGTGCCAGGTGAGGCCTTTATGTTGGGAGCTAATAAGGGCCATTGTTGGGGGCAGGACAGTTTCTTAAAAGATTAGTAAGGTGAGAGCCTGTGGCTCAAGGAGTAGAGCACTGACCCCATATACTGGAGGTGGCAGGTTCAAACAGCCAAAAACTACAAAAAAAAAGATTAGTAGGGTGAATTTTATGGAGTGTAAGTGACAACACTGTTTTAAATATCTGTATGGACCAGGTGTGATGGCTCACGCCTATAATCCTAGCACTTTGGGAGGCTGATGCAGGTAGATCATCTGAGCTCACAAGTTTGAGACCAGCCTCAGCCAGAGCGAGGCCTCGCCTCTAAAATAGCCAGGCATTATGGCAGGCGCCTTTAGTCCCAGCTACTTGGGAGGCTGAGGCAAGAGAATTACTTGAGCCCAAGAGTTAGAGGTTGCTAAGAGCTAGAGGTTGTGGTATGATGCCACAGCCCAAGAGTTAGAGGTTGCCCAAGAGCTAGAGGTTGTGGTATGATGCCACAGCATTCAACCCTAGGGTAACATAGTGAGATTCTGTCTCAAAAATAATAATAATAATCTGGGGGAGGCACCTGTGGCTCATCAAGTAGGTCACCGGCCCCATATGCTGAAGGTGGTGGGTTCAAACCCAGCCTTGGCCAAACTGCAAAAACAGAAAAATAGCTGGGCGTTGTGGCGGGCACCTGTAGTCCCAGCTACTCAGAAGGCTGAGGCAAGAAAAAGGCCTAAGCCCTCCAACCTAAGTTGGAGGTTGCTGTGAGCTGCGTGACACCACGGCACTCTACCGAGGGCAATAAAGTGAGACTCTGTCTCTATAAAAAAATAATAATAATAATAATAATCTGGGCTTGGTGCCTATTGCTCAGTGGTTAGGGCGCTGGCCACATAGACTGGGGCTGGCAGGTTCAAACCCAGCCCAGGCCAGCTAAACAACAATGACAATTACAACAACAACAAAATAGCCAGGCGTTGTGGCAGGCACCTGTAGTCCTAGCTACTTGGAAGGCTGAGGCAAGAGAATCACTTAAGCTCAAGAGTTTGAGGTTGCTGTGAGCTGTGACACCACAGCACACTACTGAGGGCGACATAGTGAGACTCTGTCTCAAAAAAAAAAACTGTATCTTGGGTGGCGCCTGTGGCTCAGCAAGTAGGGTGCCAGCCCCATATACCAAAAGTGGTGGATTCAAACCCGGCCTCGGCGAACTGCAAAAAATACCCAAATAAAAAAAACACTAGCCGGGCGTTGTGGCAGGCGCCTGTAGTCCCAACTACTCGGGAGGCTGAGGCAAGAGAATCACCTAAGCCCAGGAGTTGGAGGTTGCTGTGAGCTGTGTGATGCCACGGCACTCTACTGAGGGTGATAAAGTAAGACTGTCTCAAACAAAAAAAACAACAACAACAACAAAAAAAAAACTGTATCTTGGAGATTTGGGTTCAGCATAAAGGCAAACTGGAGGGGGAAATCCAGGAGGCAGGGAGAGGGCTGGAGATTTCCATGTGAGCAGGCCCGGGGGCCTTGGGAGGGGCAAGGTCAGAGTGTTGAGGGTCAGGGACAGTATGACTGTTCAGTCCACATAGTCCACTGACAGCCATATCCAGTTCCTGCAGCTTCTTCTTCACACCCAACTTCCACCAGTCCACTCCTATTGACCTGGGGTGCCCTGTCCCACTGTGTTAACAAGCTGGCCTACCTGGCTTTGGCCAAAGGGGAGCCCGAGAGGGGAAGGGATGAAGGGAGGAAAGTGAGATCAGGGCTTTGTCCTCCATGAAAGCCACACCTTGGGGCTGAGTGAGCACTGCCTAGCTCCCAGGGCTTCCCCACAATCCGCCCAGCTATTTCCCAAGCCCTCCTCGAATGGCTCCAACTCAAAGGTGCCTGGTCAGTCACTGCCCAGGTCCTGTGCTAAGACATCCAAGCAGCCCTACAAAATGGGGGGTGGCAACAATGCTAGGATGGCAACAGGCTGGAAGGATAGATTCTTCTATTAAAGAAGGTAGAAAAGCATGCTTTAGGTGCATTGTCATTACAGGGATGCAAAATAAAACATTTTGTAGATGCCAGATATGGGATCTGAGAAAATGAAGGTGCTGGGTGGGAGCTCAGGGCAGCTGCCCCCTTCCTTGGACATCCAGCCCAAGGCTTCCCAGGGATGCTCACAGCTGCCCTGAAAGGAATGAACCTCTTTCAAGTCTTTGCTTTACCAAGGAGCCCTGGAGCTATGTCCAGAGCTCAGGCTCTTGTTTGAGATGTGAAGGAGCCACCGACTGAGGCTTAGAGTAATGCACCGTCCCAGTGCACTGTGCCATCTACTCCGGCTTGGCCAGCCTCAAGACTGGCCACAGAAAGTTGGGAAGCTCATCCTGACAGAGCATGTGGGCTACACGGAAAGAATAGTCCACAATGGTTACTGAGCAGACCCGGAGCCTGAGGGCCTGAAGCTTTCATTGTGGCAATTTTTTTTTTTTTTTGAGACAGAGTCTTAAGTTGTCGCCCTGGATAGAGCACTGTGGTATCACAGCTCACAGCAACCTCCAACTCCAGGGCTCAAGCAATTCTGCCTCTGCCTCCCAAGTAGCTGGGACTACAGGCGCCTGCCACAATACCTGGCTATTTTTTGTTTGATTTTTTTTTTGTAGAGACAGAGTCTCACTTTATCGCCCTCAGTAGAGTGCTGTGGCGTCACACCGCTCACAGCAACCTCCAACTCCTGGGCCTAGGCAATTCTCTTGCCTCAGCCTCCCAAGTAGCTGGAACTACAGGTACCCGCCACAATGCCTGGCTATTTTGGCTGGGGCCGGGTTTGAATCTGCCACCCTCAGTATATGGGCCCAGCGCCCTACTCATTAACAGGCACTGCTCTTTTGGTTTTTTATTTTTCTTCCAGTTTTTGACTGGGGCCAAGTTTGAACCTGCCACCTGCAGTATGTGGGGCTGGCGCCCTACTCCTTGAGCCACAGGCACCACTCCATTGTGGCAACTTTATTTATTTATTTTTTTTGCAGTTTTGGCCAGGGCTGGGCTTAAAGCCGCCACCCCCGGTATGTGGGGCTGGTGCCCCACTCCTTTAGCCATAGGTGCCATCCCATTGTGGCAAATTCTATGAAAAAATACACACAAAGGCATGGTGGCTCATGCCTATAATCCCAGCACTCTGGAAGGCCGAGGTGGAAGGATAACTTACTTGAGGTCAGAAGTTTGAGACCAACCAGAGCAAGAGCAAGACCCTGTTCTTCTAAAAATAGAAAAACTAGCTAGCTATTGTGGTGAACATTTGTAGTCCCAGCTACTCAGGAAGCTGAGGCGGGAGGATCACTTGAGCCCAGTATTTTGAGGTTACTATGAGATATGACACCATGGCACTCTACCAGGGTGACAGAGTGAGACACTGTCTCAAAAAAACCCAAAAATATATATATACACACACACATAAAATATATGTGATAATGGACAGAAAGTTAGGTACAAAATAGATATTTTAAAATGAAGAATTGCGGCTAGACTCAGTGGCTCATACATGTAATCCTAGCACTCTGGGAGGCTGGGGTGTGTCATGGCCACACAAATTATCACGCAAGACACGATTGACAGTACACGCTGCAAGAGGTGAGGCTAACCATAGGTGCAGGACAGCACTGAGCACTTCTCGCAGAGTCCTTTTATTGAGAAGATACATAATAGGTGGAAAGATTACTAAGCAAAGACATGCAGGGGCTGCATGCTCGGGGAAATGATCTCATAGGTGTCAAGAGAGTATGTACTCAAGGAAATGATCTTCAAGGGTGGTAAGGGAATGATCTCTAAAATACAACATGCAATTTTTCTTCACTAATCCTTCAAGAAATTCCCATAAAATGCTAAATGTTTAACATTAGCCTTACTATTATAGCCCTGAACTTTGCTCCTCCAGGATTACTGAGTTACTTGGTGGCTTGCCTTCCAAGTCACAAGAGATTTCCAGGCTTGCCTGGAATGGAGACATTGGAGAATGTCTTGTTCTCCGTAATTCCTCAGATGAGTTGATATTCGTGGCTGTTGTAGTAATTATGATGTTTAATGCTCTATAGCAGGGGTCCTCAAACTACGGCCTATGGGCCACATGTGGCCCGCCAAGGACATTTATCTGGCCCGCCGGGTGTTTTTGCCTCCACTGCCTGTCCTGTTTAGCAGCAGACTTATCCCAGGCCCGCAAAATCTGTTAGCGGAAAAACCATTGGTTGCATTCCCAAACAAAACATGTGTGGATTCACTGGAAAAGTTGCAAAAGGAGTTCCAATTTAGATTTAAAGAGCTTCATCTCCTTGAACAGGACATACAG